>JBBPDC010149698.1:0-21535 GCA_037974485.1 Hemigrammopetersius urotaenia
CTTCTCTCTCGTGTGTAGTCACGTCTGAGTCTTTCCCCTACGCTACAAAGCGGGCCCTGACCAGTCCCTTGTCTTCCAGCGTGACATGTGAATGCCTAATTAAGTTGAATGTCAATGGGGTAAGCAAACTTAGTAAGATTTCTTGAATTTTCAAGAAATTTATGGTCTATTGTCCAAATCGGTTACTTAGATTTAGATACACTAGATATCTGGATATTTTTGCTTATTGTTGTATATTGCTTATTTCATAATACTTACTTAAAAGTAAATAACCCCACTGGTGACAGATATTGATATTTGTGCTTAATATAAGCACAAATATCAATATCTACATCTAATGATAACAATCAAAGTTTTTGAAATGTTTTGTTGGAGCCTGGAGGAAACTACATCAACACAAAATCGTCTGTCTGTTTGGTTTGTCCTCTAATAGCCAATTTACCCTTCGAAAATGTTTTTGCTTTTTAACCAAAGACTAAAAATAAAATGATTACAATTAACACTCTCGACCCAGAACCTTGTTCTTGTTAGAGCCTTGTGGAACCCTAAAAAACATAAAACCCTGTGCATTATGATTCATAACGATTTGTACAATTAGTTTCACTGAACCCCATGCTATCAACCAGCAACTTCATAAGCAATAAGGCCAGATCTGTGTCTGCGTAATGTGAGAGAGATCGAAGATTAAAAGGGTTCATTCTGAAGTTTACTGACATCATCGAGCTGTTAGAGATGCTCTTGACCATGTACTGTGTACTCGGTTGCAACTCAGCTGTATAGTAGTCCTGTATGAATCCTCCAATAACATTTTGAACCCAGTGACTTCTGAGATTCTTGACAGATACTGTTTGTGAAAGTGTTTGCAAAACAAACAATCATGTAAGGATCTTGCCAGCCTACATCTTCATGTGCTTCCCACCACGTACACCTTATCTTCCACACACGTATTTCTAGAGCTCTTTCTCAGATGGTGGGGGTTCTTTACTCTTGACTTGACCAGCAAAGATATACTGAGCACCGAACTGTTTACATATGTGCAACTATCAAAAGCCACCATGTATGGGTCACTGTGAACAGCGTCCCCAGAAAGACCAGTTAAAGAATTTCCCCTGAAGATCAGAAATAAAGAAAATGATCTCAGAATCAGAATCAGAACGCTTTATTGATCCCAGAACAACAAGCAAATGTATTCATAACCTTTTCATGTAATAACTGTGCGTGAGGGAGCTTTTAGAAGCATTCAGCTTTCCAGTTTTGCAAAATTTTTATTAACATTTACTGATTTATTTATGAGTAAGGAACTCCCAGGTGCGCACCGTAAGAGTTTTAAAAGTACACTATGTTCACTTTTCCTGGGAAGAGGAACAAAGTTGTACCTTGTCAGTGCAACTTAATAAAAGGATTACAACAAACATGATAAGGTTCTAAAGGTTTGTCAGACACACGCAACATGAGGTTCTGCCAGTGTGAGGTTAAATTTTAAAGGTTAAATGAGGTTAAATTAAATTTTTATTTTCACTCGATTACACCACAATGAATTTTCTGATTAATTTGTTTCTTTTTTAATCTGAAGTTGATTAGGTCATCAGGTAAGAAAAGGCAATAAAACAATCAGTTTCACCATTGTGTTTTCTGTAGGCTGCACCACCTCTTCACATATAAAGCCGTTGAAATAAAAATAACAGAACAATGCAATTTACTTTAAAATCAGCCTCTCTATGAGAATGGCAACCATTCCATGCCAGTGTCTGTTCAATTCCTACACAAACACCTCATTCTGCTTTATGAGGGACTGATTACTGATCACCTGAATCACATCTGATTTAATGAGGAAAAGCATAAAAACACTGCTGTAATCAACACACTCCAATTGCAATGTGACCAGTTGGACGCCAAAACACTACTTCGTCAAAGATAATTATTGTCATTTTGTGAGCAAGAGATTTGTTTTCTTTAAATTCTTCAAGTTCTGTAAACATTGAATCCTTTCTCAAATGTTTTGTCATTTCCTTTAAAATTATGCTTTAAAGAACAATAGTTTTATTTGGAAATTAGGAGAAATGTTGTCAACAAATGTTGGCAATGCTCTTCAGGTCAATACTTGCACCTATAAAAGATAAACCTTTGTTTTTTTTAAGTAGTCTCTTTTCCAGAGCTGTGTATGTTTGTGTTTGTGTGTGTTAACAAGATGTTGGACCCAGTAAAACCCGTGCTGGGTCTGGATCTGTCTGGAAACATGTTTACCTCTACTATAAATGCCATTTAGATTTTGCCCCTGAAGTCACAGTACATTTGTTCATACAGTGTCTTGGTGAAACCACAGAGTTCTACAGAAGAACCCCTTTAGTTCTCTAAATCAGTGGTTCCCAACCTGGGGTCCGGGCCCCCCTTAGGGGGCAGCTAGAGATCGCAGAGGGGTGCGCACAGTTTTGTCTGCCCTGAGGTTTGTATTTGAATTTGTACACATTAAATTAATTGTCTGAGAAATGTAAAAGTGTGTGTCTGAGTGTGTATTAGAGTATAAGAACAAAACCCAGTGTTGTTTATTTTTTGCAAATAAAAGTTTGTAATGAATCACTTCATTCTTTTTGTGGGTCTATGCAGGTAGGAGTTGGGGTTGGGGGGGCCTGGCTTGTTTTGGACACGGGCAAGGGGGGCTTCAAGGAAAAAAGGTTGGTAACCACTGCACTAAAGAATCTTTTAGTGCATAGTATTTTTATGAAGCATTTTTGTAAATATACACAAACACCAGGTAGAAACCTTTATTCTTAGGGGTGCATAAAATATTTGGTTGAGTAACAGAGGTTACATTCCATTAAGCATTTGAACTTTAATAGGTTCCAAATCAGGACTTGCGCTTTGAAAGTCAGTGCCCCCGTTGGGTACACCCAGATTCCACTGCGGCTTGAAGCTATTGTTCCACTTTCCTGTGTGACTGTTTGACATTCTCCAGACTTTTCAGATCTTCTAAATTTGGAGCTGTTTTCCACCATTCAGAACAGAATCCTTCATCCAAAACAAGCCTTTATCATGTTCCATTGTGTAACCAAGGCAAGGATGCAAGCACCTATCAACTGAGTGGGAGAAGTGACAAAATAAGGAATGAAATGCTACTCTATCTTTATGGGTATGAAGCAGTGGGCTAATTTGGGCATCGGAACATATGTAGAAACAAAGACAAACCAGGAGGGAAGGAGAGATGACTCTTGAGGTCATGCCCTCTTCAGCTGACATGACTGGTTCCAACTAGGAACCCATTGTATCATCAAGCCTCTTGTCATATACGTGAATAGGGGTCCGTCAGTAGTATGAAATAAGCATGTGGTCAGTTGGTCTGTTAGCACATAACATGGAATAGCTGATAGAAATTTGGGCTAACTGGGAGCAGACTGGCTCTTCTGGTAAGTCACCAGGCAGCGGCAACAGCACATGACTCTTGTACATACTTCTTAGCATAATACCGTTATGTGTCATCTGAACAAATATGACTGGTTTGCCTTTTAGCCTAATACGGCTTAATTGCACTGGCACTCATGAGGAAGCTGTTAGTTATTTCGCTCTGACCCAAGGAGCTCAGGATGCCAGAAACAAGTCATGCTTTCAGCTGTTGGGAAGATTTATCACCTGTCCGCAAGTGGCAGCGTGTCTTTGGAAGGCATGTGTAGCTTGTATGTGTCATCTGTGAGTTTGTGGGCAGAGTTAGGGTTCATTGGGCACTAGTGCTCGGAATTGATTAACAGATTAATTATACTTGGAGAAAAGTAAAACGTATCTACATTAAACCAAATCAAATATATCAAAATAGAAAGTACATGAAAGCATATTTAAATGTATTGTGTGTGATGCAGTGATGAATAGTGGATGTAGGGTAGCACTAGTCTCTCCATTTCACATAATAAAAAAAATAATGAATTAAATTAGTGACCCCCTGTCTGTGTGCTACAAAGCCCTGGGGACCCCACTTTGAGAATCTTGGCATTAGAGACTCATTTGTAAAGGTTAAATGAGCATGGAGAACTGTTCTAATGTTCAAAGATCCTCTATAGATGCTCGGTGGGTACAGAACCTGTACATTTTGTGAAGGTTCTTTAAACTTTTAAATGGATCTTCATGCTCACACATCTCTTTTTCAGACCTAGTTCTCCAGGGAATGTGTTTCTTACATGGAAGCAGCTGTGTGGTGCTCTTTTAACAGAGTGAGTTGGGAAACTGCCCCAAGATAATCCAATATAATTAAAATTATCACAAATTTTGAATCATCTAAAAAGAATGATAACATTTCATTTGGCCATTTCTAATCAGTATCAGGGTACATTTCCTAAGTAAATCAGTCTATGCCATTAAGGACTATTACCACCTGTCTTGACTGATGCACTGGCAGAAACATTTATGACATCATGCCATAGAAATGTGTCTTAGGTCAGTGCACACAGGACTTTCTTACAGTTGACCGAAAGACCTATTTAAACTCTCATGGTCTCTAAATGCACATCATTGTGTGTTCACGACAGGCTAGACAGAGATGACTTGATTTGCTGGCATTTGAAAATACATTTGCGTCTAAAAAGGGCAAGACTGTCTCCAGTTTAGTTTGCTTAAAGCTGATAAAAGTCTACTCATGTCTGGTGCAGGCCATTGTGCCACTTTCAAACCACAGCCAATAAGCCGCAGCATACAAAAGTCAATTATCACATCCTGTCCTGCATTTACCCCTGTCTGTGTTCCCTAGGCCATGTGGTTTAGTTTTTTTTTGTTACTAGCTCTGCCCTTGTTCTGCCCCATTGATTATTGGTTTCTTTCATTCTCAGTTCTTCCCCAGGTGTTCTCACTCTCCTGTTGTGTTTTTACACCCCGTTAATTTATTCCACCTTCTTCGGTCAGCTGTGGCACTACCAATGTTGTCTCTGTCTGTAGTTTAACCTTGATACCCTGTATGTTTCACATTCTGAAACCCAGCGTCAGTCCCATGTTCTACCTCACTTCTCTCAGTCAGTTCCTCGGTTGCTTCTCACCAGTTCCGTCTCCATTCTCACGTTTTACCTCAGTTTCCACGTCAGCCTGCTCTGCCCTTGATCCCCGATATGTTAGACCTCCCTGTTAAGTCTGGTTGGATTTAATATTGCACACTCACCAAGTGTGGAATCTTATATTTATGATTATTTTATGGTGTTTGGACTTTTGTTATATGCCCACCAGGTGTTTCCACTCTATGGACTACGTGCACACAGTACAATGTTTTTCTCTGTGATTCTGTTTTTCAATATTCTGTTTTTCATACTGGGCCTCGTCTTGCCCCTCCTCTAGGCCATCTCCCGAGGCTACCTGTTGTTCGTGTCGAGGGAGATGTGCTCTGTGGATGGGTTCTTTTACAACCTGTCCCACGTTTACCACTGTCTGACTCTGTGTTCCCTAGGACATGTGGTTTAGTTTTGGTTGTTGGCCTGCCCCCCTGATTATTGATTTCGACCATTTTCAGGTCCGAACTGACCCTAATCCCCAAGTGTTCTCACTTGCTGCTGTGTATTTATACCCTGTTAGTTTATTCCAGTTTTATTGGTCAACAATGAGACTACTCTTGTCGTCTCTGTCTGTAGTTGGACCTTGATACCCTGTATGTTTCCATGTTCATTTTCCCTGGGTTTGTTAATCCTGTGTTTATGTTCTTTTCACATGTGTACCACCACTGGTTTCCTGAACAAGACCCTTAACCCCAAGTTGCTCCGGGGAGACTGCCCCCCTGTAGTTAGGGAATGAAAGTCGCTTTGGATAAAAATGTCTGCTAAATGCCGTAAATGTAAGTGTAAATGTGTAAATAAAATCCTCACTTGCCCTTGTGTCTCCTTAAGTCCTCCTTAGAGACTCATTACACCAACAGCTCATCCATATAGACAAATTAAATATGACAGTCTTACTCTACTCACGCTTTGATCACGGAATAACCAGCTTCAGTCATGTAAGGATCCCAGAAACCTCTGTAATATCTGTGCAGAAGAATGTCACAAAGAGACGTACAACCAACTACTTACAAACCTTTACGGTCAAATGCAATTCCAGTATTACCCCAAATTCTGCCCCATTATCATATTATATCTATAGTTCAAGCTACTACAACTTAGTTTCAGAAATAAAGCCAATATCAGATCAACCCTGCAAAATAGTCTCTTGTTGTTTATATGTATATATATATATATATTATGTTATATATATTATGTTATATACTCTTTTTGTACTTTTACAGTGATGAGACTATCACAGGCCATGCCCCTTTTTATTTTGAAGCTGTAATTTTGAAGCTTTTGTGCTCAAATCATGGGTTAAATTGTCCACTCTTCTGCGCCCCACAGGAACAATGCAGACACTGGATTGATGCAGGAGCCTAGTGGATAATGCTGTTACAAATTGTCTGTTTTTTCATTCTTTAGTACAACATGCCTTTCTTGTGCCTCAATGAATGTCACTATTGCCTTTGTCTCAGTGTTTACTATGGACTAAACAGCCATTATCAAATTTCATCTCATTTTATCTCATGGCTCTATCACAACCTGGAACATCACCGTAATCCAGAGGACAGTCCTATAGGCACGTCCCTACTCTCCCACAGCAGGTCTGCAACATGCAGTCTGCATAAATCATGCTTATCTGAATTTATCGCGATTGTTTTATATACCACACAGATAAAGCAACCATCTGCCTCGTATTCCAGGGTTTGAAAAGGGGGCAGGACTATTCTTAATCTCCCACAAAGGGTAGGTCATCTACACTGGTGTGCTTTTGTGGTTTGCTTGGGCTCTCCCTAGCAAACTATGACGGTCTTGTGGTCGATCCAGTTCCACACTATCTATTTACAAGATAAAAAACAGGACACAAAGCATCATTTCGCATTCTAATGTGACACCTTTTGATTTTGTAGATACACTCTTTTGAGGTTATGAGAAAAAAAGAGAATATGCAGAAAACAAGAGTGTACCTGTGAGAGAGAGAGAGAGAGAGAGAGAGAGAGAGAATGCATGAGGGTGCACTGTATTTACTATACACTGCTCAGAAGAAAACACACACAAAGTAGGATCTGGTAGCCCGCATGTACAGTTTTTGTGATGAAGCCAGTTATATATTGCATGATAGTTGGTATAATTAGCATCTAATAATCATATGCTAAGTGTTTTTGAAGAAACAGTGGTAACTGACTGACGCTGATCATTATATCAATGCCACAGCGTGCGCCTGTCTGACTTCACACTGAAATATTGAAAGAATTACTTGATTGGGGCCTGCGGTTTAATAAAAACCATATGCAAGTCTACTGCAAATCTAAAATTACTCATAATTTTATTACTCATCAGAAAACTTTACTGATACCGGTCTGCAGCTTTGTAGGAAATCCAGCCTATTTTGACCCCTGTTTTAGGTCCCCAATGAGTCCTTCGTCCAGACCAGCCTATTGCCCATGTGCACACTAACGTAATTGTAGTCCTGAACAATTTCTCCATCCATCCCCCTAATGGACATGAGTGACAGGAGACAGGTCCACCACCTGGTCTTGTTGATGCAGCTGATTCAGCTCACACAAATCAACAAATCTGTCCACAGCCATCCAATATTCCAAGTTGTCCCAATGCCTGATATATCTAACTGTCACTGAGTCATCTGAGAATTTCGGCAGAGGTGTTGTATTTGATGTTGGAGGTACATAGGTTGTAAAGGAACAGTGACTCCCTGAAGTACTTCTGTACTACACAGCACTGTGTAAGACACACAGCCATCACATACTGTGGCCTTCCAGTCATGTAGTCTATAATCCACAAGACTGGGAGAGCATAGCAGACAGTACTATTTCCCAGTCGGGCTGGCTGAATGGTGTTGAAAGCCCTGGAAAAGTCAAAGAAAAGGGATCCAACTGGCTTTTCTAGCTCACTGTAGGCACAGTGTAGCAGGTGAAATCTTGGTAGGTGAACAAAAGGGGATCTCGTGCTTTCCTAGCAGGACCAGCCCCTCTTGAAGACCTTCATGCTGCTTGAAGTAAGTGCGACTGGCCTTTAATTTACATTTACGGCATTTATCAGATGCTTTTATCCAAAGCGACTTCCAATCCCTAACTACAGGGGACAGTCTCCCTGGAGCAACTTGGGGTTAAGGGTCTTGCTCAGGAACCCATTGGTGGTGTGCTGAAGGTAGGATTCGAACCCATGACCTTTTGGTCTAGAGGCAAGTATCCTACCCACTACGCCACCACCACCCTTAATGGGTCACTGGGGTGTTTCTGCGGCACAAGAAGACACACAGACATGTACCATAGTGGTGCCTTGGCAAGATGGAGTTTGTGTAGTTGTTTTCTCACTTGGTCCTCAGTGATGGTGATGGATTGTTCATGGGTGAGAGGGTCGTCATCAGCAGGAGAGGGGGTGGGGACTGTATAGAAGTATAGAAGTAAGATGGAGAAGCAAATTCTGACAAGGCACTGATGGAGAATGCCAGATGGTCAAGCAGGAGCTGGAGTAGACACTGGGCTGAGACAGGACAGTGGTCAAGCCTGTTGAAAACAAACTCCCTCCCAACATCTACATCAGTCCTCTAGCTGCTGTACTTTAACCATTGATTTTTTAACATGTTCCTCCGCATGTCTCCAGTGTTGTTCAGCTCCAGCTTTGCTCCAGGTTTCTCATCTTTATAAACAGATGCCTCTGTACCTCTATGGCTGCCTTCTTGTCACTGGCTTATTGTTGAAGCAAAGTATGGATCTAACTGGTACAGTGGTGCCAACACTGAAGTTGATACATTCTGTGTCACGGTCTGTGAAGCTATAAATGTCCTCGCTATGTACCTCATAAAAAGCCTCACATTCTGTAATCTCCAGACAGTCCTGCAGGGCTGCTCTGGCCTCCATTGACCACTCAGTCACTTTTCTGATGGTGGCTGGCTGCCTATTCACCAATGGAAGGTTAGGTGGGGAGTACCACTTTGCACCACGTTGTGGTCAGATCAGAGTTGGGATGGCTGTGCAGCTGTATGCCTCTTTTTCATTAGCATACAGCAAGGCCAGTGTCTTGTTTTCCCTGGCTGGACAGTCCACAGACTGTGTGAAGGTGCTCAATGTCCTGTTTAGAGAGACATGGTTTAACTCCAGAGATGAGAGCATCCAGGTGTTTTGGCAGGAGTCTCTCAATCGCAGAGTGGATGATGCCGCGCTGTTGTTGCATTGGTTGATGGAGGAATGTAAACAACAATGGCTATCATAGGTGAGAACACTATGGGCATATAGTATGGACAGAACCCCACTGCTACCAGCTCAATGTCCAGAC
Organism: Hemigrammopetersius urotaenia; assembly: GCA_037974485.1. Lineage (NCBI taxonomy): Eukaryota > Metazoa > Chordata > Actinopteri > Characiformes > Alestidae > Hemigrammopetersius > Hemigrammopetersius urotaenia. The sequence goes on from JBBPDC010149698.1 coordinate 9,297, forward strand.
ATGTTCCTAAAGCACAATGTGACCAGGGTGGCACCATTACTTGTTAAAAAACAGAGAAGGATTCCCCCCTTATACATTCTAGTATCGCACCAAGTTCTGTCCTCCCAAACACACGAAAAGCCAGCAATGTCCATTGCAGAGTCAAGAATACACGTTTCTGTAAAGCGCATCAAAATACAGTCACAAAATTCCCTGTTGTATCTGACTCATGCCATAAAGTTGTCTAGCTTCTTGTCCAATGACTTAACATTGTCCATGGAAATGGAGGGGTGATATGGTTTGTATGCTCACCAGACTGTTGCCCATTTCTCGCAGCTCTTTTTTCCTCAACCTTTTGCACCTCCACGGCATCTCCATTTCATTTAAAAACACTAATATACAATGATGAGACATGAAGCAGTCGTAAACATGTGGTGGTGGGCTCCCGCGTGCTCACTACTCAGTGCTATGGCACAAACAGCTTTGTCTACCATTTGTACAGGGTTTTAAGGGAAATGTTACAGTGATTTTTTCTGTTGAAGTCGACAGACATCACCCTGTTGCTCTGAAGACTCATCTAATACACTTCACTTGGTGGGTGCCATTGGGGATTTCCCCAAAACTGCATAGACGAGGACACATAGCATTCTGGACTTTAATAAATCTGTGATTTTAAATGAATATCAGCTTGAATTTGTGGATATTTATGGCTATATTTACAATGATACTTGTTTTTGTCCATTTTAATCATTGAACAAATTAACACAATTATGACTAAAATTCAAAATGTTTGAAAACAAAAATTTCATATGATGAAAATGTAGGATTAAAACCTTTGTTGTAGAGTAGTGTGAGCCCTGGGCCCCAGTGGACATCAGTGGTACTGCAAGAGGGTAAAAATCTGAAAACATTTAACAATTTTGTTATGGCAATTATTAATGTTGTAATAAATATTTGGAATAATATGACATCAATTATCTTAGAATTTCCATTGCATAGGTGAATACCATTCATCCATTATGGATAAAAGGTCATAAGCAAGCAATGTTGGGCAAGTTACTCTATAAATGTAATTAAACTGATTACTGATTACTCCCTATAAAAGTAATCAAATTACTAATGTAATTTAGTTACATTTAGTTACATTACTAGATTACTTGTTACTTCCCCAACCTCTAAAGAAATTCTTAAGTCAGTTCAAACACACCTTATTACAAACCTACGACCAGGGGCGTAGTACCCCCGGTTGCTACGCCCCCGCCTACGACATCTCACAATAATGTTCTTGCCTTTAACAGAGATGAATTTAAAGTAATTGCTATATTTCCAGCTACTTGTTTTTGTTTGAGCTGGTAGGTCTCCCGCAGATGACATCACGCGTGCACCGGTCAGACAGACATCTGTCTGCTGCCCGCTTACTGTGAATTAATTATTTCTGTTTTTACTATATAGATGTTAAAGCACTTGAATTCATTGGTAACGAAGCGGTAATGTAAAGCTACTTGAAATTGTAACAGTAATCTAATGATCAATTTTATCCTGTTAAATTAATACGTTACTAAAAAACGAATCCAATTACAGTAACGCATAACTAAGTAATGCATCACTGCCCAACACTGTAAACGAGGTCTTTCAAAAGTAGATCAGGCCATTCATTAATAAAGGGGACACTAGCATAACACAAAGCATAAACTGGAACTAAGTAAATAATTCAGCGAGTATTTTACACCAGGTTTTAAGCGGGATTTACTGTATTATGAAATCTGAAAATAAGCAACATTTACTGTATTATGAAATCTAAACTCAAACACATCGTGGAATTAGTAGGAAACTAAACATTATGAACAAGTATCTAAACCTACTGAGCTGAGTGAGACAACCTTTTGCAAATGTTGAGGTTTGTTATGCTGTTATTGTACAAGAAAGCAAACTCCAATAGTTTACATACATTACTGTTTCATATTTGTTAAAATATTGAGTGACTTAAAGATTGTTTGAGCAGAAGCTTGTTTGATCTTTTGATAAGTTTGTGAGTTGCAAAATGTCAGGAGCCCTTGTAGTAGGGTATTACAAAATATCCCCGTAGTTTATCATTTGTGTGGTTACTAGGCTTGTGGTTTTTATGTGGTAAAATAATAATTGGCACTCAAAATTTTACTTGTAAAGATAAAACTGATTCATCAATCAAACTCTATGAGTGGCGCAGTTAGACAATGTTCTTATTGTGCATTATATCACCCTGATCTGTCTCAGGTTATGAAGTAATGGCAGGTAGTTTCTGTGGTACTTTTCATGCTATTGTTTAGACTCAATCCCTCATGACTGTTTTTTTTTGTGCTAATGGGTTATCTGTGCTTATCAGCAACCAGAGTGGCATCACATGCCCTGTTTCAGTTTTTGTTTTGGTTCTCAATCCCACACAGGGCTCCAAATGGAACCACACTATGCTGTTCAGTATTTCCTGCCCGTGTCGCAAGCTGCCTCTTTATCATGGAGAGTGGGCGAATAATTCCTCCTCTCGTGGGTCATTGCGTTCTCATAAACAAACAAATGGCTCAGCAAAGGTTATCTTTGTTCATTTAAATGTGTTCACCCCATTGTTCATCCCTAGATCAGCTACAGCGTAATGTGTCGGAGTAACTGCAGGAGAAGAACTTGGGTGTGACTATAGTCACTAAATTTAAATTTCTGTCTCTGTCTTTTTAAATTATATATTTTTAAAAATCAGAAAGGAACAATGTCCCTTTAACATAACAGTGGCAACAGTTTTGATGCTCACATGATCATTTAAGGCACCTTCAGGGGTGGACAGAGGTTAGATCTTTGCAGCACAAATGACTGAAAAGGTTTATTCTGGCTGTATTAGAAAGGTGTCAGAACACATAGTGTATTGCAGCTTTCTCTTTATGTGGCTGTGTAGTTACAAACCAGTCAGAGTGCCCTGTCCACTGTTGAAAGAGAAGAGTAGCTCAGCCGGGAAACCTCAGGTCAGAGCATTTATATGGATGTTACTTTGACATGTCAACCTATCTAGCTCTTCTGTGGGATTGGATGGTCAAATCTTCGTGCCCCATGTGCACCAGCAAGCTTTGAACACCCACAGCCCTGTTGTCAGTCATCACAATTTGGCCATTGCCACCAGATTGTTACGCTTAACCCTTTTTCCTGCTTCCGCCATGCCAAATACTGGAGCTTTGGAAATGGTTACGCTAACATGCACACACATGCATTGTTCGTTTGTATACTTGTGTTTATGTCTTTTTGTTATTTTACCAAACAAATAGTTAACATGTCATTTTCTCTGTATATATACTGACAGGAGTTTTGTAACATTTTGACTAACTCCGGATTGTTCGGAGTTCGAGGAATTCATTGTTTACTCTAAACAGCGTTCCCTGATAAGGCTGGTATGCCTCTGCTAAAAAAAGAGAACTCGATGATTCCCACCAAGAATGACTGAATGTTGTCTTGTGTCCCAAGCACCAGCAATGATGTAATTATTATTATTTACTTGAGCAAAAGGGTTTTAAAGCAGAGATGGGACAGAATAGGTCAAAAAGTCATGGATCACTAGGAAGAACTGAGGCAAAGAGGTCATTTTCTGTTTACAAGGAACTAGGAATCAACTTCAATCTTGCGGAAATGCTTTATTTACTGATGGTTAGGCGGATGTACCCGCAGATCCAGCACAACAGTAAACTCTACCTATTCCTTTAAAGTGCACATATGGGTATTTCCTCCTTTAGAAATAAAAACACATGTACGATAACTAGCTTTGTTAATGAAATAAATTTAGGGAAAATACATGTGACAAAAAAAAGACATGGTAGAGTTTCTGCGTTATATATGTCCCTCATATAAGCTAATCAATAGGTTCTTATCAGTGTATGAACGCTCATGTAAGAATGAGTTGGTATGTTTAACATTGCATAACCTACAGTGTCTGGTTATAGAGAGATAGAGACATTGACCTACTGAATGCAGTTTACTCAGATTAGATCAGCTAAAATGACAGTACAGTCAACGAGTGTAGGTGTCTTGTCTTAAGTCATAACAAAGGATAGTTTCTAAGATGAGTGAGAGTCAGAGGCCCATTTATCAGAAAAAAGGCTAATACCTCATTCTGTCACCAGTCTGGTGCCACCAAAGTGTTTTCATGATTTCCACATGAACAACATCTATTACATCAACACAGTGATTGATGAAGGCATTGTTGGGACTGAAGATAAGACTCACTTGTCTAGGATTGTGGTGGGAAAAATAGTAAACCGCAAAGACAGATATCTGATACACACTTGTTCTTCTAAAGCCCAGCAATTTGTGGAGATCCTGATCATTCTTTATATTTGTGATATTCTCTCCTCTGGAGAGAGTTATAGAGTAGCTCAGGCCACACAAAATGCAAATTCAAATAATATTCGTTTTCTTTATATGGTTTATCTGATAGTTCTTATGACATTTACTGACCCAACAAACATTATATCTAGTGTGTCTAAGGACTGTATTTTTTTTTTACATTGTGTGTATAGGTATGTGTCATACTTGCAAAATGGATTAAGGTGCAAGCATCTCATAATTAAATTATATTGAAGAACAGGGTCACGAATTGGAACAGCAAGATAACAAACACAAACTGTGCAAACTAGAATCCTGGACAAACGGATGAAAGCCAATAGTCCAAAAACACACAAGATATGAGAACGAAGGAGAACGGAACCATGAACAGACACTTCAGGGTCAGACTGGTAAACACCATGGAACACAGGATTCAGAAATTAAAGGCCAAAAAACAGAACTGGCTCAACAGTCACGAGAGCTGGAGCGAGGAGGTTGGTTGTGACAGTCTGATTTCTGCTAAACACACACACACATAATCATACATGATTGATTTATTCACACTTTATTTGCCTGTTTGCTGAAAGTGACATATTGGAAATATAAAGGAAGCCTATATTTATCTATGAAGATATGTTGACTTATTTTTACTTAGAATAAGCAAACAAGTAGGATATTAAGGAAAAATAATCCTTTAAAAGGAAAATTAATTGTCCCCTTACTTCTTTAAAAGCACTCCTTAAATAATAGTGTGATTAGCAGGAAAGCAGGTATCCATGCTGTGGTTGACTTTATTCAAAACAAAATAAAACAGAAATTAAACCTGGCTCAATGGCCACAACAAAACAAGGACAAGAACGTGGCATAAGCAGAACAGAATGACTAGAAATGAGACACATAACCAGACGTAAAATGAGGCGATGGACAGATAACAGTGTGCTAAACATACGGAACTTAAATACAAAACATCACTCAAACAGAAACCAATCAGAAAACATAATCACTTAGACTAAATACAAGACAGGTGAAAACGTGAAACAAGAAACAAAACATGAACAAAATCCCAAAATAAAAGCCCCAAAACGAAATCAAAACAGTGGCCCCTACCGGCCACTGGCCGAACAAATAGAACCTTCTGAATGAACATCTTAAATTTAAGATTAACACTCATGCCTTAAATCTGTTTTTAAGGTCAAGGTTTTAAGGTCAATTTCAGGGGTGCATTTTTAGCTACTGATGTACAACCGGTACTTTTATGTATCCCAGGATTTAATGAATGTAATGCGTACAAATATAATTCTGGTAACCTCAGTGCAGACCAAATTGCGATTTCTAATGTGCCCCGAAGGTGGACATGAACCCCAGGTTCGGAACCACTGGTCTAAACACAGCAGTTGGCTATCATGTGAACATTTCATGATGAAGAACTAACAAAAAAAAACTTACAAAAATGTTCCAAAATGATTGGGAGTGAAACCTTTTTGCATTACCTTACATTTAAATGTTAAGAATGTTTCTCCTCCTTCTTGGTTTCGAACAAAAATATACAGTGTTTGCTAATTTCCATGAATGCCGTGCCCTGCATGATGGACAAAAAAGAGCACACGGAGAAGTAGATTGTATGTGCATGGCTGACCTCCAGAAATCCCTGTGTTTTTTAAAGTCTGTTGCTAATGGGAGTACATAGTGAGAATGACCTGCATTGTGAGAATGTTGGAGACTTTCACGAGAAAGGTATATTTATAGCAACGTCTTTTCAGCCCGCCAGCTTTCCTTTCCTACGTTTGTTTGCCAGTTTAAAAAAAAGGAAAGGAAAAGTTTCTATTCTGTCGCTCCTCATTTATTTCAGAACGTGTCTAAAAGAGGAGACATGCTCTCTCGAATCAGATAAAAGTGGGTGTGGGAGCTCTATAACTGAACACTTCAGAGAGTTCACTTGAAAGTTTCTGTCATGAAGTAGAGAAGCTGAATAAAAATAATTATCCGTTTCTTTTCAGTTTTGCATTTGAGCATTTTGAGAATATAATAGACCTATATCCACACACACTGACCCTTCATCTGTCTTCGTATGCATAGATACACAATGTCGGCATACGTTGCAAATGACTTAATAGTAACAGTCCAGCAAAAAGGAATGTACACCATAGTAGGTAAACCAGTTTCTTAGAGCAGAGTACATGATTTTACTTTGTGAGTTCACTGACTGGCTGAGGAATTAATGAGTCAGTCATATCTATCTGTCTGTCTGTCTGTTTGAATATCTTTCCACACTGTATGGACAAAAGTATTGGGACGCACCTTTTTCTCAGGGTTTGGGCAAGGTCCCTTACTTCCAGAAAAGGATAATATAATGCTTTAGCAGACCAAGACATTTTGGACAACGCCACTCTTCCAACTCTGTGGATACAGTTTGAGGAAGAACCTTTTCTATTCCAGCTTGACTGTGCCCCAGTGCACAAAGCAAGCTCCATAAAGACATGGTGGGATGATTTCGTATTATTCTTGTTTTTTATCAATTTTATTCAATTTAGTCATGAGACCAATTGTATCTACTAGCTTGGACTCCTCCTCACACAATACCACTAACACTATAAGGGTGAAGGCTTGCACATGCTTCTTCTGAGCCACTGGGAACAAGAGAACAAGAAGAAAAGTGAAATATGGGCCATTTCCTAAAATTAAATTTTTTAACTTACTGTATTTATTGCACATTGAGCTAAAATAAACAATGCAAGTAATGTTAAGGAGGTTTGAGTCAAAAAACAGACACATTCAATCAATGGACGTTCTGCTTCTAAATATGGATTTCGTTGCTGTTTTACATCACAGATCTTTCGGTTTTGTAGTTTTCATGCTTGATTTCATTGTGTAATGTGTTGAAATACATTTCCCCGCACCATCAAGCACATTATATTGAAGGCATATGTTTGACAAAAAGAGCTGCTCCTATTATCCTATGATCCATATGACTGTGTATTATCCACATGATGTCACATGTGTTAACTTACATACATATGCTTTAACTCACATATGCTCACACATGTAAAGAAGTTATCATGCAGTAACACAGTTTCATACTGTAAAGTGTACTGTGTGTGTGTTCTCTGTTTTCTGATTCTAGGCACTGGCACAGAGAGGGATGCGGAGAGGAAAAGAGCTTTTTTCAAACAGTTTGTTTCCTAATGCCAACCTAAACAAAGGGCACATAAATCTGACCGTGACAGAGAGAATACAAACTGAACAGTGCCACAGATTTGATATCACGACTGGCATCAACCATAATATCCTATTCAAAAGCTTATCCTGTTTTAGAAGACGACGAAGAAAGGTACAGTTTAAATTAATGGGTTATTGTACACAGAAAATAGGTTTGGCCTCTGTTGTGACCACTAACATCCTTGTTATGGGACTCCTTTCTCGAGGAGTGCTCTGATCTGCCACATCTGTAGGGTACCATGGACACTTTTACTCTATTCTTATTGAAAGAACATAACATTCTGACTCTAAAAGCACAATTATCATAGAAGCCAAAGGGCAGATTCTTTAGTGAGTTGTGAACAGTTGTTTTTCTGCTCATCTCTGACAGTAGATAGAAAAACAACTGACACAAGTGACTGAGAGAGATTAGTTTGAAAAATGGTCGAAAACCTCTAACTAGGCTAATGGTAACAGAAATAGATTTCCAGAACAGCACATAATAAGAGCAGCCATAAAGTCTGACAAGTTTGCACTGTTGAACTGAAATATTGGAACATCCCTTAGGACCATGTTATGAAATGTCATAAAGATAAAAAAAAATGTAACTCTGCATGACAATTAACAAGGTGAAAGGTCCCTTACCTAACCCTGATGTATACTATAAACAAAGGAAAAAGAGCAAAAGCTAAACATGAACAGTAATTATATTTTCAATCAGATCAAAATCTCTCACACGCTTCAAAGCAACTCTCCCTTTTTTAACAGAGTGCAATCTTTATGGGGCATGCTCCGCATCCACTGTACCATTCTGAAGACTGATTCATGCACAAAGTAAGTCTAATGACCTTAAGCCCTCTTTTCTATGGATCATTCTTTTTGACACTATATGGACACATCTATTGGGACACTACTTATTTATTTAATACAGGTGGCCCCTAACTTCCAGTGATGGGCAATCTTAATGTTTCAGTAGACCAACACATTCTGGACAACACCATGCTTCCAACTTTGTGGACAAGGTTTGGGGAAGAACATTTTCTATTCCAGCAGGACTGTACCCCAGTGCACAAAGCAAATTCTATAAAAGCATGGCTGGATAAGTTCAGTGTGGAAGAACTTGACTGGCCAGCACAGAGTCCTGGCCTCAACCCCATCATTGGCATGAACTGGAATGGAGATTGTGATCCAGACCTTCTCGTCCAACATCAGTGCCGGACTTCATAAATGCTCTATGGAAAAAATGGGCACAGATTCCCACAGAAACTCCCAAATCTTGTGGAAATCATTCCAAGAAGAGTGGAAGCTGTTATAACTCCAAAGGAGGATGGAAGGGGACTCCATAGTAAAGTCCCTGTTGGATTAATGGTCATGCGTCCCAATACTTTTGTCCATATAGTGCATCTTATGTTGTGTGTGAATGTGTTGGTTAGCACAAATTGTGTCAAAGGATGACTTCTAAAGATCAGGGTACAATTTTTGTTTGTGACAAAGACGTCCTCCAAAATCCCATCCATCCATTCTCTGAGCCACTTACCCTGGACCAGAGTCATTGTGGGGGGCTGGAAGCAATCTCAGTGGTCACAGAGCAAAGGGTGAAGAAACACTCTGGACAGGTCACCAGTCCATCACAGGGCAGACACACCCTTCCAAAAAACCCAAATAAATATAATACAGTTCCATTCAAATCTACATATCTGTGTCGTTCATTTTAGAATATTTTTTTTTCTCAAGAATGTGACATTTTGGGTATGTCCCAACTGGTGCTCTAAATGCTGTAGCTCTCCTTCATGTCTGCACTTGGAACATTATTTAGATCTGTAAGGTAAGAGTCCTTGTATAGAGAATAGAATAAAATATCTTTATTGTCATTGCAATACGCAGGAATGCACATGCTTCCCTTACTATAAGTATAAAATATAGAAAGCAAATAACAAATAGACTGTGATATTCAAGTAGATACCAGTAAGTAAGGAGACAAAATGTCAATTGTAGGATGTATCCGCTGTACCAGAACAAACCAGTGTATGAGGAGAATAAAGAAATGACTAACGGGTATCAAAAATAGCAGCAGTCAGTGTCAGGAATAAATAATAAATAATAAGACAAAGTAAACAACACTGAACACCAAACATGTCGATATTGCACATCCACGTTGTGGGTGCTAGATTTAAAAGCATGCGTTGTTAATAACTCTTTGCAATAAACAGAATGTGTCTTTAAGGTTATAGTAAGTACGTGTAAAGGATACTTTTCCTTCTACACCCACCCTACATTTAAAGTGAGGTTCTGACAATGTAAAACAATTTTGCATCATTTAATAGCTGTGATTTACTGTGATGAAGCCATTCAGAATGGCTTGACGTGAAATGGTTCGTTGTTGGGGAATGTATGGATTTAGATTTCTTTTCAGCGGTGGTAAAAGGACCCATCTATTAGCTTTATATTTTACAACATTTTATTTACCATCAACAATTTAAGTGATAAAATAATGGCAAATCAGTAAATATGTTTTATTTGGGCTCTTTTGCCATATAATGCACATTTACTATTACTGGCAAAACTATTGTAGAACAATGTCAGAGGTCTTGTTCACATCTGGCATTAACAATACATACAAGGTCACCCTCCTGCTGCGATTGTTTTAAGACCAAAATGTCCCAGTTTTGCATTAGCCTAGCATACTTAGCTAGACCAATGATGTGGAAGTTGGAACAATTATGTGGTTGATATATCTGGTACTTTATTACAGGTAAAGATTAGTGTTTACATTACAAATATGTATATCATTTTCTATATACTGTATATGTGTATACCTGTGTGTGTGTGTGTGTGTGTGTGTGTGTGTGTGTGTGTGTGTCACTAGAAAGCCTTCTGAAGTGCAGAAAATAACCACAAGATGGCAGCCATGACTTAAGTCTGACACAATTCCTCAGAAGTTCTCTCTCTCTCATCATCATATTATCTTTTTTTCCACAATCAAATTTGTAAAAACTGTAGCTTTGTACAAATCAGGAATGTAATTAGAAGTATCAGAAATAATAAAAATGGAATGTTTCACATATGGGCATTAATAGGTTAAAACATGTAGCCCTTTTATTCTAACTACCGTTTCGTTCCTCAGGCCATTCAGAACTGAAATATACACTGTACCCCTGAACAGACACACACTGTACCCCTGAACAGACACACACACACACGCACGCACGCACGCACACACACACACACACACACCCCTCTCCTCAACTTCCATCTCCTTCTATCACAATGCATATAGACATTAATCTGTTCTGCTTTATACAAACAAACCACACTCCAACTGACTCTGTAAATCATATTTTTTGTTATACAGCACATTCTCTGCCCTGTTGCTGCTATATTAGCACAATTATATTTATTGCTGTCTACCTCTATTCTGCCGTTCTGGTTTTTTTTTAAATTTTTTTTTACTCTCCGCTGTTAGAATACAATATCGGTCGCAATACTCTATTCATTCAGACTAGTGCCGTAGCGGCGGGCTGCTCAGATTGTTGTCTTGTCCCGTTGTTGTTCTTGTATTTTTCTTGTACTCTCTATTTGCACTTGGTGTGTTCCTGTTCCTGTTTTTGTTCTTGTGGAGCGTTGTTTGGTTTTACTGTGTACTGCGTGTATGTGGTTGCAATGACAATATGTCTCCTGGACTTGAAATGTTCACCAGAAAATCCCGCCAAAGTACAGAATTTAACCACGAGATGGCAGACTTGAGCTAAGCCTGGTTTGATAACTCAGCAGTTAACCTCATTGCCTGTATTATCTGCTGCTTTTTTACTGAATGCATTTTATTGGCATTAACACAGTCATACTGCATGACTGATCTGCCAGAACAGCACACAGCAGTGTCACGCTGTATTTGTTACACTAATGTTCCTGTCAGAGTGTTTCACTGTTTGTCTATCATTTATTTTTACTATTGTCTTTTATTATTATATTTGATTCGCTCTGGTTGCACTGCAAATGCTAATTACACAAGAATATCCTTTGGGATATTTGCATGCAATATTTTCTTTCAACTTCCAAAAGAACAGTCCTCTGTGAAAGACTAGCAATTTATTTTACTAATGTTTTAATCACAACCCCACACCCATTCAGCTAGACTTCTATTTATAAGTGATCTAAGTAATATAAGTGGCACAGTGAGAAAACTAAAATCCAGGCCCAGTATCTCTTCTGTTTTTTTTTCCAGTTTGCAGTAGTTCACTGAAAATACAGGAAAACCGCTCCTGTTTTATTCCCTTTTGAGACAATAAGAATTGTCTGTGACTCTGATTGGCTGTCAGACTTTGTCCGCAGCCTTATTAGTTATTAGGCTGTTTTACTGGAGGTTTAAATGTATTTAGAGAAGCAGAACAGAAACTACTGAACAAGGGATTTTCCTGGATGCATTATTGTGCAATAGTTTCCAGCAGCTTTTTTTTTTTCATGGTTCATCCCTTAAAAACCTTCTTTCTTTCAGATAGTACCAGCAGTCTGATTAAGTGAAAGCGAGCTGAACCAACACAAAAGAAGTTCAGTGTTAAAGAACAAAATGGAACTGATTAAACAGTAGATTATCACTGAAAATCTTTAGTGAGCAGATATCGTGGAAAAGCACATAAATATCCCCTACTTTTTTGAACTAAAACAATTTGATGCACAGTTTCACAATGAACATGGTCCATCTCTCTCTCTCTCTCTATCCCTATATATATATA
>JBBPDC010149749.1:0-21519 GCA_037974485.1 Hemigrammopetersius urotaenia
ATCGTTATGCAACTGCCACACAGCTGCAGCCCGTTTACGAGATGCGAGGGGTTCTAGGGTTTCCAGACAAACCATTCACAACCGACTCCACCGCTTTGGCTTGAATGCCAGACGACCGTTGCAGGTGACTCCACTGACACCAACACACCGCCGTGAACGTTTGCAGTGGGAACAAGACCATGTGATTGGACAATGCAGCAGTGGTCTACCATCCCCATGGTCCCCAGGGTTTGCTTTGGTGGAGGAGGTGCAACAGTCTGGGCAGGCATCACAAATCAGCACAAAACAGATTTGGTTATTGTACATGGCTCAGTCACCGCACATTCTTACCTCAGCGACATCATAGAACCCATCATCATCGCCCAATTCCGCCAGCACACCTGCAACTTTCTGTTCATGGATGATAATGCTCCACCACATCGTGGCAGAATTGTCACAGCTCGACTTCAAGAAGTTGGAGGGCCTCATATGGTATGGCCATCAGTGTCCCCTGACCTGAACCCCATAGAGCAGGTCTGGGACCAGTTGAAGCAGAGACTGGATGATCGTACTCCTCCCCCATGTGACCTGACAGAACTGTGTGTAGCACTTGTGGAAGAGTGGGACGCATTGCCTCAGAACAACATCATGAGGCTAGTGAGAGGCATGAGACGTCGCTGTCAAGCTGTCATTGTGGCAAATGGTGGAAACACCTGCTACTGACATTGTCAATTTTTGTTATTTGGGGCTGTGCCTGTTATTGTCTAAATTTTTGGGGTAATAAAAATCTAACTAATGAAAATGGTGTTTCTTCTCATACATTATTAGTAATATCAAAGGGAACTTTTACTTATTTCATTAAAATTCAGAGTAAATAAGACAAGCACTCATGTAAATAACAATATCCCTATCTTATTGTGAGTAGTGTAGATCAACTGTTGGAGCAATTGTCAGAAAATGGAAGAGGCTAAAGACGACTGTCAGTCTCCCTTGGACTGGGGCTCCACCTCGTAGGGTATCACTGATGATAAGAAAGGTGAGGAATCAGCCCAGAACTACACAGGAGGAGCTGGTCAATGAAATGATGTGAGCTGGGACCACATTCGGTACAACACTACGCCGTCATGGTTTCAGATCACGCATTGCACAGCCCCCTCACATGTCCAGGCCCCTGTAACGATTCTTTCAGACTTTATTAAAAATCCTTGTATTTTAAAAGTGCATGCTAGTATTACCTCACAACCTCAACACAGCCCCGTTCTCGCCATTCTCCCTGCTCCAGCAGCTAACGTCCTGGAGGAGGGTGACTGGTGAGAAGGACTCAAGCTAACACAACACAAACACATATTTAACACATAATAAATCCCTACTGCTACTTACACAAGCTACCCCCCTTTAACATTCCCCATAAATAACAGAAAAGGCAAACCGGCCACCTAACCCCCAACCGCAAAGCCTCATGGGAGTACAGTCCTGGGTGCCGCTCGCTACAATATGGATAAAAGTAATGGGACGCCTTGTCCATATAAGAAGCCTGACCATTAAACCAAATGTGAACTTAATAACACTGCATTCAGCTACATATACTTTCATGGAGTTGGTCCCTCTTTACACTGTACAGTATATGGGTTTACCATTACATTTTCTTTAAGGGTAATTTTTGCCACATATTAGAAATGCTCTTAGAACGTAGCCCCTGCCATAAGCGGGGAATTACTGTATTTACTAACATATTATTAGTCACTGTGAATTCAGATAATTTATATTTATACCTCTGGAATAAAATAACATATACTTATATGTATGTTATAATTAAATATGCATAAATACAGTACATTACAAGTATTATTGCAACTGAATAAGCTTATCAACACATCATATAGCTTTTGGGCTAACAATGATGCTTCATTGATACAGTAATTCCTAAGAATAACTCTTCTGAAAATGGGGAAGATGCTTATGGCAGAACCATTTACTGGGGTTTTTCCTCAGTTTTACGTGTGAGAAAAATCTAAGATCATTTCCAAATGTATTTACATTATAAAAATAAAAGCTGTGGTTCACATGCAGAAATAACTGTGAAAAGATCTTATTCTTAAAGTAATGCTTGAAAAAAAGCAGGTTAAGAAAGTATGCCGCCTAGTCATTTTCTTTTCATGCCAGCGGCAGCAACCGTTTCTGGTCTCATATTAACTCCAGCTCTGAGCTCAGTGTGCTGAGTTATTCTGACATCAACACACTCCTTGAAAGAGTGGCTTTCATGTTCATGCTTGTGATTACCTGCAAACCCCATGTGGTCATAACAGCTGGGTGGAGGATTCTTTCTGATGACTTTGCACAGTGTCGTGCTCAGGTTCCTCAGTGCACTTCGGTAAGAGGACTCTTAACGCATGAAAGAACAGTCTAACTGAGCTGGCTGGTTTACATTAAACAAACACACATCCTGTGACTCCACACACTTTGTCTCTGAAGGTGGGACCTCCTTGAGGCTCTGTGAGTGTCTGTTAGAGCTGAGTGAGCTGAGGCGGGAGGAGAGAGCGAGGCTGCGTGTTTCAGTGCTGAGACACGCTGACGTGCCAAAGAGGATTTGGAGAGGATCACAGAGGTGGAGAAACAAATTATTCCACAGGCTGTAATGATGACTACTATTAGGGGATGCAACAGGGGAGCATGTTGGAGGGAACATGAAGGGAGACAAAGCTGGAGCTGGAATTCCCAAGACAGTGTCAGTGGCTGGCTCTGAGTGAGTAGAAGAAATGGATGAACGATACACTTCTAAACTGTCCCCTGCTGTGGATTATGGTGCTGGCATGTTCTTGCTGGTGGTGGGTAAGTATTTAATTTCATGTTCTTTCATGTAATTCAGATGCATATGAAAGATTTTTATATTTTGTTGATTGGTTGGTTGATGATAGCATCCAAAACATTTCATCTTGGTCTTTTCTCTTCCCATGTGATTAACTAGAATGTTGTCAAAAAGAGCTAAACGTGCATATGTGATGATGCACCACACCAACAGTAACCTTCAAATTAAAGTGCATACAAAAATATGAGAGACGGTCTCATATGTTATTGATTTTTCTGCAGCTGTATTTTATTCAGTAGGAAATATGGCATATAACTTTTTTTGTTTGATCTAAAGTGAAAACATTTGTCATAATTATACATTGAATGAACATCTTCAACGTTAAGCATGTTATTTATTTGGGTTAGATGTCATTTTTGTGCTTCTGTTTATGGCCAAATTTTAATTTTACAGCAGAATGCAAACGTTTGCACACCCGTAGTCAAATTACAAGTAAAAACAAGTACACATCCTCTATAGAAAACATACATTTGCATGTCTTAGCACACTATTAATGTTTATTTGCAGAATTTGACATATCAGAATGAATAACCCATGCAAAACATTTATGATATATTTAATATTAGATGGGTCTATTTTCAGCAAATAGAAATTTCTTGTAGAGGCTATATTACCATGTCTTAAAGTAAAAAATGTTTGCATTCATCTGGACATTATTTTGTTTAAAAGTGACCAAAAGACGTAATTTAATGTGCTCAACAAGTGTGCAAGTGCGAATGCTCGTAACAACTTTAATTAGAAACTTACAAGAAACTAAACAAAGGATTTGCCACACCAGCTCAAAATCATAGTCATCAAAAAGACACTGGCTTACAATTAAGAATCAAAGATGATATGAGGGTAAATCTGGTAACGTGAGGGGTATCTCTGCTTGGGGGGAGAGCACTGGTCAGGTACCAGGATCTGCCCAATATTAGGACAACAGGCGATATGCGATAATAACGTTGAGTGCTGAGATGGCGATATCACATGCGATAAGTAAATAAAAACTTAGCCTTTATAGTGTTTTATAGTGTGTACATTTTTTAATGTAGACTCCAGGCGCTGACTAGTCTATGCAGAAAAAAAATGAAATGCAATATTTCCATTCCAACATGTTTTTTTTAAAAAAAGAATTTACTTAAACAGAGCATTTTAATGCCTCCCATAAAACATTTGAACTATTAAACATTGTTGAAAAAAATCTGAGTGGAGGGGAGGAATAGATCAAGCTCACAACCGTCCACAGATAAATATTTAGATGAAGATCCTAGGTTCATAGCCGCACCCTTTCATCCAGTTGATGTTGCGTAGTCTCTATCCTGCACTGCGCTTGGAACTGACAAACTGCCCGACTGATGGCAGCCTGCCACCTTTCCAAACCCAACTAGGAACCCAGCATCCACCACTGGAATTTCATACAGTCCCTATTCCAACCTCTAAACAACATCTGCAACAATTTATCAGGGTGGATCCAGCATTTTCAGTATTGATGAACTGGTAAACAGCACATCTCACTGGCCACTAGTGTCATGGTCAGCTTTTGGGGTTTGCCCTTCAAAAGAAAGGGAGACAGTGGGAGAGCTGAAACCTCAATTAAACCGCCCTGTCTAAGTCTGGTGTCTCGGCAGAACAATTTGGTCTATTAATCACCAACAATGCTACCTTGTTCCATCCACGCTCTGCCATGAAGATCTAGACCATAAAGAAAAAGTCTGCAATGAATTGGCTTGGCTTGACTCTCCCTGGGCCAGGTGGTCAAAAAACACTTGAAAGTAACGGACAAACTCTAGTAAGTCCGCCATAATCGAGTCGCCACCCCTCACATGAGTTAAGAGATATGCCTTGATTCTGTTGGACATACATTTCTGCACAATTTGTAATGACTTATGTCATAATTAACAATTAAATAATTAAGTTGCTGAATTAAATCAATATGTGCTGAATTATGAACCTGCGGTTATGCCAAAAATATTTTCGCTAGTATATAACATTGTACAGAAATGAATTTCAGTAATTTCTTTTCAATAACTTTTCTGCATAATTTAATCACTGAGATGAAAATAAAATCATATGTAGTGTGTTTTGACATAAAATTGACACATTTTTATATCTAATGTTGATAACAGTAAAATGGAAGCAAATCTAAATAAAACAGCTTAGGCTGCTTTTTTGCCTTCTGGCACCCTTCATTTACCTCTCCACGAACTGATTCAACATTTTCCCCAAACGTCCATTGCTATTTCATGTAATAACTTTCTGTTAGGGTCAAAATTAAACTCTTCAGGTGTCTGGTTCCCGTCTCCTCTGCTGTGAACAATTCTGACTCTCTAGAGTGCATTTCACATCAAATCACACAGTATGACTTTATTTATGGAGAACTTTTGGCAGTTCGCCTTCCCTTTTACACATCTTATTTACAAAAAATGCTCTTTAAAGAACCATTCATTGAAAGGCTCTTTAAGAGACGATTTTTCCCCTTTGGCATCACTTTTTCTATTTTCATTTGGGAGATTGTTGGCATAGGACAGTCAACATCGTGCTTCCCACTGATGCAGCTGAATGCAAATTATAACCTCATAGATAGACCAACAAATTTATTCTTAAAGCTCTTTGCCAGTGATATTGCATTCTGTGACTGACAGTTTTTTTCAAACAAATTTGGCTATGTCTACAAAAAGCTAACATCTGCACAAATGTCAGAGTGGATAGCCTAAAGTCAGATTTTAAATAGAACGCACCATTTCCCAGAAATGACTCGTCTTGCTTGAATGTTACCTACAAAAGGTCACTCAGCAGGACCCTCTGGGCATCTAGGTGTTCCTTAACACAAAATAATTATCTACTAGCACTCACTGGGTGTCCTGAATATGTGCAGCCATGCTCTTATCTAATAAATGAAGGATTTCGCTCCAAAGCTCTAAAATCACCTAAGCACTACTGCCTTGATTTTTCACGATATTGATTGCTGACTGTGGGTTTTACATGTTCAATAATCAATTCTATATTACCCTTAGTTTAACATTTATTAGAGATACAGAAATGTTTTGCATCACACACCAGCTAATATCCTCTATATCCTGCATGGAAATGTATTAGATATGGATACACAGTGTTTTGGAATTAAACTATTCACATATTTGACCCATGAAGAAAAGAAAAATGTCTCCTGTGTGATGTTTTGGACGTGTTCATTGAAGCTGTTCATGGGGCTGCAACACCTTACTACAACACTTTATATTAACCTAAAATCCAAGATGTGCATTAATTACTTGCTGTATTATTTTAAGGTAATCACCTTTTTTTCACATATTTGAAGAAAAGAGAGGGTCGCTGGTCAGTGGCATCAGCATAGCAGAATTGCTTTGCCACTGGTGTAGATATGACAAAAACTGCAAATTGTTCTGTCAAGCTCTTTGCCTGATTAGACAAAGAAGGACTAAATCAATATTGAAATTATGGCATAAAAGGATAACTTTCATTTACTTAATTATTCTGAAAAAATGGAAAGTGCTGATTAATTACACTCAGTATGATTCACAGTCAATCCATCAAATGTTTATTATGGAAGAAAACTGCCTCTCAATCAGTTGTCTAATTAACCCCCTCCCCCTTGTTTGCAAAAAACACATGCACTCGCATGTGTTTGTGGTCAATGTTAGACTACTTCATTAGACAACTAAAGGATTATGTTTTAATGCACATTTATGGCAATTTTCAAGAATTTCCTTTGTTTCTATGACATTCTTTGAGTTTTACATGCACAGGAAATATCAACACTATATTATAATCGCCACATTTATTAGATAAATAAAAGTGGAATTCACATTGCATACCAGCTGTTGTTCTTTTGAAATCTCTTTAAAAGCAAAGTAGCTCTTGTAAAACAGCATTTTGAAATGAAACTGTTCGCCCAATCTTTGAAAGGTATGAAGGAAGGTAAGATGAACAGAAAGATAGATTTGTAACTGTTTATTGAACCATACAACATATTAACCTTTTAGCAAGCTAATTTTAATGTATACAAATCCCATATAGTGCCCAACAAAAATACTTGGTTTGTCCAAAAACCTTGTGGAAGCAATATCTGTTGTTATCTTTCCATTTGGGGCAGCTGGTAGCCTTGTGGTTAGGGCATTCGCCCTGCGATCAGAAAGTCCAGGTTCGATTCCGCTAGGCACAGCTGAGGTACCCTGAGCAAGGTACCGTCCCCACACACTGCTCCCCGGGCACCGTGTTCCTGGCTGCCCCCTACTTCACTTGGTGAATGGGTTAAATGCAGAGGTTGAATTTTGTGCTGTTCACACTGTGTGCTTTGGTATGTTCACGTATGACCGAATGATCACTTTCACTTCACTTCACTTGAAGTGGCAATTGTTAAACCTCAAGCTGACATTTGAGGGTGGTTCAGTTTGAACTAAATGTATTATCAACAAATCTCCAAAATTACAATTGGACAGTCTTCAGTGCAAGGCTTGCAAACATGAACATAAGTGTTTGAAGTGCCAAAAGAGACCCACGCCCTCAAACACAGTCTATCACATATAGAATCTCCCATTAGACTTTTATAGACAAGACTTGATATCCCAGTCTTAAGATCAAATAAAAATCTTCAAAAGATCCCAACTCCCACTGGGGATGGAAATCCTTCTGAGATACACAGCATCATGTAATCAACTGCCATGATATTTCCAATTGAAGTCTGACCTTAACTCCTTTGCTGAATAAATAAACCATGGGCTGTAGTGAGGAAACTACAAGTAGAGCTACTGAATCGCCATTTTGAAAGGATGAATGATGTCTTTACATTACTTCTGCTGTAGTAGCATCACCCATTTACAATAACATTATTTTTTTTACTCATCCAACCCACAGCCATATTGTCCATCTTGGGGAATGCGGCCGTCCTGATCACGTTTGCTCGGCGCTACAGTCTTCTGAAAGCCCCAGAGCTGCTCACTGTTAACCTGGCTGTGACTGACATTGGTATGGCCTTGAGCATGTACCCTCTGTCCATCGCCTCTGCATTCAATCATGCCTGGATTGGAGGCGATCCGTCCTGCCTGTACTATGGCCTGATGGGAATGATCTTCAGCGTGGCCAGTATCGTTACACTGGCCGTCATGGGCATGGTGAGATACCTGGTGACAGGAAAGACTAGCAAAGGTACTGATTTAAATTGACTGCATTCCACAACTTGGACAAAGTTTTGATTGCCATTTGAAGGTTTTCTTAAGGACAGGTTTTTCTTTGATTAATAGGTTTGATAACTGTTACATATTTAACATGGATAATTACAGAAAATAAGACCCAAATAAACATATTTGTGCTTCAGTGTCTACATTAATCTAAAGCTGCTATTTTAAATATGTTTTTGAATATCTTATGACTGTTACCAACATCATGGATTGCATTTCAGTGTATATAAATCATTCAGTATGTTGAGTAAACGCTTAAAACGTGATTGTTGAGCATGAGCGCATTAATTAACTTCAGTTACACTTCATCATGTTTTCCTCCTTTACTCTCTTCAGTTTATTATTTGTTGTTCTCCTTCCAAGAGCATGGCCACCCGTCACACAGCATACCAAATGAAGATAAATTGGATTTGGCATGTGCTGAGTGTTGTGGAATATGTTATTTCCTTTGTTATATGCAAGGTTGGTAGGGATGTGACAGCTAATTTATTTATGCAATATATTTATAAGATATGTTGTGTAAAGTGAAAACTGGAAGAACAAAATAAATAAGACATTCTGGGGCTCACGTAGCTTACGGCAAGCAATACAGCAGAATAGTTGTCAGCCCTAAATATGATGAAAACAGCCAAAAAGGGTACAACAGGGGGTCAAAGTGCATTCCTTGAGGGACATTCCAGCCCAGTTTGGTGAATTTCCAACTAAATATGATCTCTCCAGGACCCCAGTTTGTCCTAAAGGCCCTACAGACCAAACAGATGGCTTAAAAATTTATCTTTTCAAGCACTAAAATTATATCTCTTTATAATTTTATGTGATGTATGTGTATTGAGCACCATGATACCGAAACATTTTCATAGTCATCCCAACCATAAACAGTGGAACAGCATAAATAAACAATGTCCTTATGTCCTTATTGAAATATACTCCCATGGCTTTTGTTCACAAAACAGTAAGTGTAAAAATAGTGATTTTATTTTCGTAAAGTTTCGTAAAAAAATTTGAACACCTGGTATGTCATTTTGTCTTTTAACAACAACATTGTCTTTGATAAACCAACATGTCTTTAACATAGTGACATATCATTATTGCCCAGCAACTGTTCTTCTGCCAGTTAGTCTGGAGCTCTTGTGAAAGGTACTGCTGTATAAATTAAAGGGTTTTTTGGCCAAAAATGTGCTTTTCACTGGCAGGAGGCTGTATCATGGTCAACTAATTTCACACATCCACATCATATTATATCAACAAAGAAACAGTTGACTGAAAGCTGTAGTAGTTTTTACCGTGGTCATCTTTGGGTTTTCTGACCTTGTGAAAAACCTAGTCAGGTCTTAAGATGGCATTCTGTAGCCACAAACCTCAAGGTTCTGAAAAGGCGTTCTATGAAACAGCTCACATTCTATTCAAAGATGTTCACTTAAATAATAAAGCAACATAAGAAAACACTTACTGTCATTGCCCTTGACAAGTGGAACAAATAACATAAAATACTAAAAACCGCCAATAACATATAGACAGTCAGGTCAGATACAGACAGTAAAGAAAAGGTAAGATAATTATTTTTTCCCATTCTTTTGTTTACTGGCAAAAACAAATACGTATTGCTTTGTCATTCTACCTTCCTAATTGGATAAATGAATTCATTTCATTCATTTCAATACTATCTGTTTAATCACTTTAAGGGACAAACAGCAGGTTTTCTAATGAAGGCACCATCTGGTTGCCATATACAAGCAACCAAGGTAATCCTTCTCATTTATGTCGCAATGGGTGAAAAGAAAGGTCAGAAGAAAAATTGACCTTTTGTATTGTATGCACTGACATGCACTGCAGTCCATTAGAGGGCGTTAGACATGTACATGTCACATATTC
Source organism: Hemigrammopetersius urotaenia (assembly GCA_037974485.1). Taxonomy (NCBI): domain Eukaryota; kingdom Metazoa; phylum Chordata; class Actinopteri; order Characiformes; family Alestidae; genus Hemigrammopetersius; species Hemigrammopetersius urotaenia. The sequence goes on from JBBPDC010149749.1 coordinate 9,895, forward strand.
CTTCAGGTTAAGGACATCCATATCAGGTCAACCCTGTTGTTTCTTGGTCAGCTGAGCATCATTGTGACATTAGGGAGCTTAAATTGATTCTAATTGTTGTATATTCTGTCAAAAATATCTCTCAACATACAATAAATGTCAGAACAAAAGTTTTTTGTTTTTTGTTTAAAAAATATTAATAAATATAGATACAGTTAAACATTACATGTGTCAAAATCATCTTTATGAAGCAAGAACACACCAAAGAATGGCTGAAATGTCATTTCTATAATTGACGGCTGGATCAAATTGATGTAAAGTTGATGTAAAGTTTTTAATTCACTTATATTGGCTGAATAGGCAAACCGTTTTATTTACAAAGACACAGTAAGATGCTGCTAATGAGCAGACAACAGGAATATGTGATATCTAATATTAAGTGTTTGGATTAATGAAAAACATATTCCTCACCTCGATATGTCAAATATGTAATTCAAAAAAGTAAACTTTCTAAGCATTTTTAATGGCATAGTTAAAATCAAGTGTGTTGCGAAACCAGAACCAGGGAACCCCAATCACTGGACAAGGCTTTTGGATGCTATTTTCTTTTTGTCTTCATTGTCAGCAATGTCTTTTTATTTATTGCAGGTAACAAATTCCAAAAAAGGACCATAAGTATTCTGATTGCATTCATCTGGCTCTACTCACTGTTGTGGGCAGTGTTCCCCTTGCTGGGTTGGGGAGGATATGGACCAGAACCATATGGCTTGGCCTGCTCTGTAGACTGGGCTGGCTACCAGCACTCTTTGAATGGTTCGACATTCATTATGGCCCTGGCTATCTTGTGCACCATGATTCCATGTGGAGTCATATTATTCTCCTATTCTGGCATTGCCTGGAAACTCCACAAGGCCTACCAGACCATCCAGAGTCATGACTTGCTGCCCAACTCTGGTGGTGTTGAAAGGAAAGTCACACTGGTAAGTTTCTTTTTTTTTTTCTCCTACCCTCTGTTTCAGAATATCATATGTCTGTGGTCTGTATTTCCTGTACTTTCATTAAAAACCCTTGCTGTAGCGATAAAAAGTTTGGACATGAAAAGTCTCAGTATTATTCATTATCAGCAAAGCGATAGAAAAAGTAATATTTCGTCGCTGTCAGGCGGAAACCTCGTAACTCCACTTTTGATCTTTGTTGTCTTTTTTCATAAATCGATACTATTGGTCAGTCTCCACGTGGGTCTGTAAAATTTAGAAATGATTAACCAATGAAAAGTGTTGAAAATAGCTTGGGATGTTTGATGACACAGTGTTCGTTTATTCAGAATATAAATAGTTTTTTCAGTTTCCTGAAAAATAGCCGTTTTGGACATATGAGGTTTCCGCCCGACAGCGACGATTTTCTCCACAGCTATTTGGCTGGTTGTAAGGTTTCATGTCATGAAACAGAACCTATAAGCATTTGCCTTAGAGCATTTCAGTTTAGCAACAAAATAAGTTCATTTACCTGCTTTCTCCTTCACAACTATTGTGTGTATTGCTGTCAGAACAAAACCTCAATTTTTTACATCTTGTTTGGTTTATTTTTTTGATTTTCTGATATTATTATTTTACCATAATTTGAAAACGCAAGCCATCACTGTATCAAGATTTGATAGAAAATGGGTCAATAGAAATGGTCTAAAATGACAAATGTATAATTACAAATACTTAATTCTAGCAGCAGAGTTAAGTGTGCACACAGATGTAACGATTATGGTAGGCAAACAACCTAATTGTGCAAACACTATCAATAGCAGCAACAGGCTTAGAAAACAACAGTAACAAAAACAGGGTATTTGCAATGGCAGAGGATTAAGCTTTCTTTGTTTATGCAGAACAGTTTAGCACGTATATGCTGTGTGATTGGGAGAAGGAAGCAGTACATTACAGTTCAGTGTGTGTGTGTGTGCGTGTATGTTTGTGATGAAGTTTTTGGGTTCTGATGGTCTGGGGGAAGAAACTCTTCCCCATGCTAGTATGAAACCTCCTGCCAGATGCAGCTACAGGGGATGCTCTCTATAGTCCCTCTGTAGAACAAAGTGAGAACTGGGGGGTACACCCCCAGACTCTTCAGGAACAAGAACCACTGCTGGACTTTCTTGTTGATGGAGCTGGTGTTGGGAGTCAGTGTGAGGTTCTCTGTGATGTGAACACTTGATGAAGTTGTTTGAATTATGCATGCTGCACAGTGATGTGTCGGCAGCATGAACAGCAGGGGGCTGAGCACATATCCTTAAGGGGTCCCTGGGCTCATCATCAGTCAGGAAGTCCAGGATCCAGTCATTTCTAATCCAGGTGGATAAAGGCCAGGTGAAACGTGGTCCAGGGAGGGTGACAGCTGATTTTATGTACCTCATGTCAAGCACTTTGTGATGCTGGGTCACTGTAGTCCCTGAAGCAGGACACTGGTAACTTCTTTTTCAGCTGGTCTGCACATCCTCTGATCATACGACAAGCTGCATTCAGGGAGTTGACTCAGTCATGGTCAGCAGCTGTTCGCTAGGGGATGGGGTGGCCTTCCTCCCTACTTTGTCATTTAGGATTGAAATTGTGCACAGAAGTGATTTGGCATGTCTGAAAGGCAAATTGATATGTCTTGCTACATGTGCCATATTTCCCCAGTGTGCTGGAAGTGGATGTGGATTTTCTGAGTGTGTGCACACTTTGCTGCTCTGATGGTCCAGTGCAGGTTGGCCCTTTCTGTCCTTAGGGCAGCTTTATTACCTGACCTGAAAGCAGTGGCACATGTCCACAGCAGCCAGCGCACCTAAACAGTCATTCATAGCTTTTAATGGTTAGGACGTGCGGTTTTGGTCTTAGAAGCTTCATTAGTGCTCTTGCTGATGAAGCCAACCACTAATGTTGTGTCCAGGTTTGTGTAGCGTCTGTAGGTCCAAGACTCTCCAAATGTGTGATGTTTGTGTAAACACAGTCCGGCACATGTAGCCCCCTTGTCGGAAAGTACACATACTGATGGAATATAGGGGGAACTGACTTGAGATTTGAATAGTTGAAATCTCCCGTGACAATAAATAGTCTATTTGGGTCTGAGTTTTGGAGCTCTCTGATAGCTCTGTAAAGTTGGGCCAGCGCAATGTTAGCATTAGAGCAGGGTGGGATGTACATTGTGACTATGAGCATGGTGGTAACTACAGACTCGAGGTTGTTTTTTGTAGATGTCGTAGTTGTATCAGGGTCTGACGGTAATAGGTTTGGTGTTAAAGTTGACTGAAATTACACTTTTACACCAAAGTGTTGGTCCCAGAGAGGCTGCTGCAACTTAGTATTGCCACCATGGTGGAAGCTCTATTTACATATCATTTTCCTATGCCTTAAATTCAAATGCAATAACAAATAGGGTTAAAAAGAATGCTTATGCTTATTTGTGCTTCTTGTAGGCCTATGCTAGTGTTATTCTAATGAAATTGCACATTGACATTTTTTGACCATTCTAGAGTTCATGTTGGTGAAACAAACATTGTAGGTAGCATTTTGGGTGTGATTTCTTCAGTAACATGGCTTCCTATTAGAAACTCACTAGTTAGGCTGCTGCTCATATTCACAGTAAGTGACTTATCTGGGACCCTGAATGCCTATTTTTCTTTCTTGATCCCACCCACTGGAAATCAGTATACAACTGGGTGACTGCCTCTTCCTAATAATGCTGGTGGTTAATCAGACACATGGGGCATTTTTGTTAAAAAATTTTTGATCTCCAAAAACATCTCAAAAAATCTATTTCAGAGCCATGCTCATACACCTACTTGGTTCATGGCCAGTTTGTTTATTATTGACCTTTTAAGCTGTATCAGCTAAGACCTCTTGCTGGCTGTGACACACTGGAAATATTGTTAACAGCAACCCTTCAATCAACTTTCAATCAAGTTTTTTTTTTCTGGTGTTTCAGATGGGCATCCTCATCAGTTCAGGCTTCATTGTCTCCTGGACGCCATATGTGACCATCAGCCTCTGGACCATGTTTCACTCTGCGGGGAAAGACAGCGTGACACCTATCGTCAGCATGCTCCCCTGTCTCTTTGCTAAATGTTCCACAGCATACAACCCCTTCGTCTACTATATCTTCCGTAAAACCTTCCGACAGGAGCTCAGGCAGCTCAGGAGCTGCTGCTGGAGACGCTGCCCAAGAGCTGATCTACCCTCTGCGGAAGAGGAGCACAATCAGTTGAAAGTCTCAGTGATACTCAAAAGTCCAAAAGAGCAGAGAAGTCAATGGACTACTTAGACGTCTTCTAAAAGCAGGCAAGGTGGCCAAGTTTATGCTAGTGACAGAAAAATCTTCTCAGACTTTCACATGTTTATTGATGTTTGACGTTTTATGCTATATGTAGAGCATGCATGTGCTGTTGCTCTGGCCTCTTGAAAAGATTTTCTCATTGACATTACAGGAGTATTGTGAAAATTATGCAAATGAGAGAAGATGAAAAATATGACAGCATTGACATAATAGGCTGGCCAACAAGGCTCAGCATGCTATTAGCTTAAAAGGCCTGTATAATAATAGGAGCAGTTTATAAATACTAAATTCTCAATCTTTATTATAGAATCATTCAGTTCATCTGGCCTGAGTATAGGGACAGGGGGCTCAAAAAATAAACCAGCTAACAAATTCACATGTTCATGACATGTGTTCTGTCATACATGAACACACCACAGTACACAGTGTGAACAGTATGAAGTTCTTCCTCTGCATTCAATCCATTCACCAAGTGAAGCAGGGCGCAACCAGGAACACAGCGCCTGGGGAGCAATGTATCCCCATACCTCAGACGTGCTAGGCAGTCTTGGGAATGAAACCCACGAGTTCCTGATCGCAGGATGAATACCCTAACCACTAGGCCACCAGCTGCACCTGGTATTCTGTATTTTGTAACAGCTTCGTGAGTGTTCTTGGTTGATTTTTTTATTCATATTCATTAATAACTGTGCACATATGTGTGTGTATAAAGATACTTGTTGTTTTATTTATAGCATACATGTGGTCCAGAGTTGTAAAGTATCAAGTAAAATAATACGCTAAATTAAGCTCACTGTATAGTGCATGTAGCCACAGTTTAAAAGCGCCATATAAAAAGATTTACAGCATTTTAAGCGAACGTGTGGAATAAATATTGTGCTGTTATATGGCTCATCATTTGTTTGACCGCTTTCATGATTCTTATATAGACTGCTATTTATATAGCATTTGTGCATATGTTATTGCTGTAAATACTGGAGAACTGCTGGAGAATGTAGTGCACTTATCTATTAGAATTCATCAGGAAAGTAAAAGACATCAAAAATAGTCCATTACATCAAACCTAGCAGCAAATGAATAGACGCATCATCAAAGTGAGCTGTGGCCCTCCTCTGACGTACTACACATGATCTTATCTCTCACTGGAAATATGGATCCACACTTAATCCACTTTATCAGTAACATAATCAGCAAACATATTTAACGCTATAAATACTCCTTGGCACTCTTCTTTGCACTTCTTTCAACTGCTCTCAGATTCCTTTGTATGTTTTGTGCACATTAGGGCATTGCTTAAAATTCCAGATTGCACTTTTACCTTGTACAACTGCTTCTGATTTCCCACCATTTGCACTGTACTTGTTTTACTCAAAACAACTTGTATAGTAAGCATACAAATGTTACCAGTGTTTAATTTCTTCTGTGAATTTTAAAGGTAAATGGTTGGTGGTAAATTCAGGTTGACCCCAAGATTTTGTTGTAACTTTCTGGCTTTTTGAATTAGCCCAAACCAGCATCACAGAAGAGCAGACACTTGAAACTTTTTTCTTTCAGCCCCCGATACGATCTTGAAATTTGCGGATGACATGACAGTCATCAGCCTCATCTCTGATGGTGAGTCTAGGGACAGTAGAAAGTGTACTTTCTGCATCGATTCACAAATTACAACCATCCAAAGAGCTATCATAGAGGCTATCAGGTGCATCTATCACTGTCTGGTTTGGGTCAGCAAGCAAACAAGAAGCAATCAGTCTACAAGATTCAGATTCAAATTTTATTTGTCACAAACACCATTATACTTGGTGCGACATGCAGTGAAATGCTATTTGCGACGCCCGACCTTAAAACAGGGACTAAAAATAATAAGAACAGTAGAAACAGTGTGCCAGTGGGATAAAATGCAGGTGCATTACCAACATGAATGTATGATATATATATGAACTATATGGGGTGGAGTATTAATGTGGATATGAATGTGATACGGATAGTGTGTGTCACAGGTGCAGATGCTAAAGTACAGTGCATAATCATAATTGTTCATAATCATACTGGGTGTAATTACAAGATCTGCACCTGATTCAAAGCCTGAATAGCCTGAGTCTGAATAGCCTGCCTCATTCTTTCTGTTTTGGCTTTAATGGAGCAGAAGCACTTCCCTGTCTTCAAAAGAGAAATGAGTCCATTGTCAGGACGACAGAGATCCTTCATAATCTCCCTGTCTTCAGTTGGGCACCGCTTGGTGTAGATGGACTGCTGGTCAGGAAGCTCAGAGCGAATGATGCGTTCAGCTGAGTGCACCACTCCTTGAAGAGCTTGTGTGTCCTGAATATACAAAGAATAAACAGGACTGCAGAAAAGATCACTGGCTCTCTCTCAAGGACCTGCACTTGAAAATCATTTCAGACCCCTCACATTCAGGTCATGTCTTATTTGAACACTTCCATTCCAGTAGGCATAACATATCAATGAGAGCCAAAACAAGTAGGAAAAAGAGTTTCTTTCCACGGTCCATCAAAATTATGATCTCTTATTTGTAGTCTGGGTTTCACTGTAACTTCTTATTCTTAGTAAAATTGTGTACTTGCAATATGTGACAGAATATATGTATTCATTTATTATGATAAAGGTGTTGTGGTTTGTTGTAATTTGTGTCTTAAGTGTATGTTTTGTACTGAATACTGGAGTCAAATACCTTTAGTGGCACCTGGGTTTTGGGTGATCACACAATTCACGCATGCTAAATTATGTATGTCTGAGCACAGCCATAGCAAATATTGAACAGAGAATTTCTTACCATTGCTTTTACTCAGGAGCATTGATGAGATCAAGTATTGATTTTGTATTATTTTTTCTGGATCATAAATGCTACTCCAAAACCTCACAAATGCTACTCCTCACTCCAAAGAACACAATTTCACTGCTCCACAGCCCAGTGCAAGGGTGCACAACTCCCCTCACCCAGTTGATGCTTCTGTGACTCTGTGAACTTGTGAAATTGTCTTCTACAAACCCCTGTTCTTACTATTGCCACTCACTCTTTACTAATTCCCAGAATTATGAGAGCTTTTTTCCTATAAAGCCCCCCAGCTTTGGAATAGTTTTTTGCTTATGTGTTATGTTCAGGATTCTGTCACAGTAATTGTTTTGTAATTCTGCAATTATTTCTTCCCATTACATTAAAGATGGAGAGCTAGGATGTCTTGGGCACAAAGAATTGCAGTAAACTGGTGCAGTCGTCTCCAGGGCTGGTGCATCCATACATTTGTCTAGACAGGCACTTGAGAAAGGGCAGCAAAATGTACCAAATAATTTCCCTGTATCTTTGGTCAGTCTGCCTTTGACTCTGCATCTACCCCCCATTAAAGAACAAATGACCAGTTGAACTCAGAGAACTTAAATCTCATGGTTTTGAGACGAAGATTTTTTTGTCCTTCTGCTAAAACGAAGATAAAATGAACATGAAATAAGCCTTGATTTAAAAACACAGACACATTTAATCAGACAGCATTTTTGTGAATGGACAGCCTGCTCCTAAATCCTGTCCCTTCCCTTACTCTCAAATATACACTAAATATTAAAATAAACTATATTTAACTCAATATACATGGACCACTATTTAATGACGTTTTGCATTTTAAACCGTTTTTTGCTCTTTATCTCTTATAGGCTCCCACAGAGATCATGCCATGTGTTTATCCTTCTCTATCCTGGATACTGCAGTGACTGTGCATGTTTGTCTGGCGTGTTGTTTGTGTTTTACTCAGTCTCCACAAATCTGGCAGGACTGAAGCTGGGAGCAGCAAAATGTCATGCGCCATTCTGGTCACCCCACCACTCTCACACTATCACATGTTTGTTGACACTTAGTGGGGGGCACCGATGTCTCAGGGTGCTCTGGTGTCCGTGATACCACCAGCTCTGTTCCTTTTTCAGCTGGCTCTGTCAGAGTCACTGCTTGCACTCTTTACACTCTTTGTACTCTTTATATTTATATACCACCCAGACTCCAACCAAGGCTGCTGCTACTGTTTACAGACTCTAATTGATTACTAAACTCTATTGGTCACTAGTGGCTATGAGTGTATACATCTGCCTCTTATTTAGCATTAATCATCATCTCAATTATGATATCCATTTATTTTCTCTCTTGCTAACCGGTGCCATGCTATTTTTTTGCTGAGAGATGACCGCTGAGGCATGTCCGATTAATGGTTTTAAAAATAATTAGCTGCAGGGTGTTTGCATTAGTCAGGGTCACTGAATCATATGTCCACACTCATCAGAGCTGTAAGTGTTTCTATTTCAGAGAACGTCCAAGCAGACAGACGGCCATTTACTGAGAATGTATTGTTCAAATCAAGAGGAGGTAAAGATTTTAGATACTGCAAGGCAATGCAAGAAGAATAATAACATTTACTTCCCTACAGTCCTCTGTCCTCTGAGCGTATAGAGGGAAGAAAATATGCAACGAAAAATATTAATACAGTATTGTGTTAGCCAAGATCATCTTAAAAATGCAACACACACACACACACACACACACACACACACTTCATTGATCAATCATTATAATAAGTGTACTACTATATTGTTTGAGACAGTAAGTACAACCCTGCTTTGACCTAAAAATTCAGTTTGCATTTGAGGCTGATCAGTATAATTATGACATACTGATATGTTTAAGATTAGCTTCACATGGGGACATAAACCCTAAGGATTCTCTTTAAAAAGGATTTCTTATCCTCAAACCATTGGTCCAATTCAAAAAATCAATAGTTTAATAGTGTAAGATAAACCTTTACCACTGCACTGTACCACTGTTATGAACCTTGCCATTACACCACATGGCTTGGCTGTGCTTGTCTTGAAGACTCTATCAAGAACCTTATTCGCAAAAGACACCCAACTCATGTGAAATGACTGCGGTGGCAGAAGGAATGTTACATTGCACCACAGAAAATATAGAAAAAATCTAAATATATTTTCCATTTCCACCTCCTGATTTATTAGTCATAGCTGGATTTCGGCCAAATTTTCTATTAAAAAAACTGAACAGTCTTATAATATCAGTGCAGTGTTTTCTTTGATTAAAAATGCATAGCAAAAAAACATACAATTTCAAACATTTTTGTTTCATTAAAATTACTAATATGAATGCTTTTACAGGTACATAAAGTCTATTTATTTATCAGGTAGAAAATAGTAAAACACAAATATGATATCAGTCATGACATCTAACCATCTCTAGTGTTCTAAACTATCCTCCAGTAGATGTAGCTCTCTTCTTTGTATGGGATCTTACTGGTGAGCAACAGGACAGTTCAGGTGCAAAGAGCAGGCGCGTTATCAATTCAGTATTCTCTGAAAAGCCCAATTCACTCCAGTTGTTCTAAAGTAGCCCACGCTGGACTGCATCAGTGGAACTTCGTGTCCACCTGAGACTGTAAAGAGAGTTCTCCTGCTTAAGAGCCACCGAGGAGCCTCCTCCAGGAGTGTGGGAGTGGTGAAGCTTTATCTAATCATGGGCTCCATCGCGCTCGGTCAGATATGTCGTGCTCAGGGCTGCAGTGAAAATCAGCCGGAGACTGGTGTGTTTCACATTCGGGCTGAGTGAGAGGTGCAGGTCCGTGCAGAGCTGGGACCAGGTGAAGAACAGGAATCCGTCCCCTCATGGATATTTATTCGTCCAAACTTTCCCCTGCGGTGGATTATGGAGCCGGCGCGTTCCTACTGCTCATAGGTAAACCCTCTCCTAATTCTGCATGAAACCTTCATAATCTTTACAATGCGGCGTGCAGTTCTACATTATTAAATGAAATTGGTTTTGGACTATGAGGGGCCGTTTAGGAGATATATCAGACTTTTGTTACACAAACACGTTTGAAACACATTCACATATGAAACTGTCACGCATGCATCCATACTACATGCAACTCACACACACATATATTAAACACTTATACAGATACAGATGAAAAGGACTTCAGCTAACACCTAACACTAAACAACGTTACTGCGGGGTCGCTACTATTTTTAAATTATAGATCCATACATTTCATACAAGATATCACTCTGCACAGATACACACTTAACACATTAAATCATTATTTAATTAAAATCACGTACTGGCTGTTGAAGCTGCTGTAGATGGTAGGCGGGCAGTAGGACCCAGGCGGAAGCTACTTCAACATGTGAAAAGTTTCACTATGCTTTATGAATTTATTTTTGTTACATAATAATCTATTTCACATGCATCACATAAGCATTTCATATGTACGTGAGTCAATTTCACATGTATCTGTATGAGCATTTCATATGTGTGAGTTTTCAATAGTATGGATGCATGCGTGACAGTTTCATATGTGAATGTGTATATGTTTCATATGTGTTTGTGTAACAAAAGTCTGAAATATTTCCTAAATGCTCACTCATATTGGACCACAAAGCCACTCCAATTCATCCCAGAGGTAATTTCTGTAGCTCCAGAAATTGCCGTTCCACCACTTCACAGCCCAGTGTTGAGCTTTACACTCCTTTAGTTGATGCTTAGAACACGGTGATCCATTGGCATTGGCATTGCTTATCTGTGTCAGTTATACAGACTGCGTGTCTGTTCCAGCAATGTATGCACCTTCAGGGGTGCTGTGACTGGACATATAGAGTATTTCATTATATATATAAAATGAAACGTATCTTCTTAAACATGTTGAAAATTAAATGACAGAGTAGTGATAGCACAATGGCACCTGGCAACAGTATTTTTACTCTTGAGTAAGTATTCTCTAAGTGTCTGCCTGTCAAGCCAAAGAAATTTTGAGAATAAAACAAAGACAAAATAATCTTTTTTCTTTGGAGAACTCTTTAATAAAGAAGTGTTAAAAAAGCTTGAGCATGGGTTTATCAATTTATGGGTTCATTTAAAAACTGTGCCTTTCCAACTATTTATCAGGTAGAAAATAGTAAAACACAAATATATCAGTCATGATATCTAACCATCTCTAGTGTTCTAAACTATCCTCCAGTAGATGTAGCTCTCTTCTTTGTTTGGGATCTTACTTCATAATCTTTACAATGCAGCGTGCAGTTCTACATTATTAAATGAAACTGGTTTTGGACCACAAGTACCACTCCAATTCATCCCAGAGGTAATTAGTGGAGCTCCATATTCCAGAAATTGCAGTTCCACCACTTCACAGCCCAGTGTTAAGAGCTTTACACTCCTTTAGTTGATGCTTAGAACACGGTGACCCATGTATTGGCTTTTTTGTGTCAGTTATACAGACTGTGTGTCTGTTCCTATGTATGCACCTTCAAGGGCGCTGTGACTGGACATATAGAGTATTTCATTAT
>JBBPDC010149853.1:0-21488 GCA_037974485.1 Hemigrammopetersius urotaenia
ATCTTTAAGTCCATCTCATGAAAAATCGGAGCAGAAACAAAGGTGTTGCGTTTATATTTTTGTTGAGTGTATATTGGGTTGACATAGAATTGTGATTAATTTTTTCCCAGATTTGCGATTAACTAGTTAATTTGAATTAATCGCTTTGCAGCCCTAATTCATATAGTTTACTGCTCGTACCCTTGTTATATCCACTTTATGCAATAAAAATCGTATCTTATTTTAGGTATATAGTCAGAAGACAGGAACCAGATTTCACAGAGTACAGGACACATAGAGTACACAATACACTAAATAGACAAAAGTAATTAATTATTATTATCCCCTTACTTCCAATGAAAGGTAATCTTAATGCTTCAGCATATCAAGACTCCATGCTGACCTACAGAATGAATGGGAACTTCAAAATCTTGTGGAATTTTGTAGTGCTAGGGGCAGTTCTGATCCTGATGCTGTTTTGTAAGTTTGTCACAGAGGCTGTGTTGGTTGATTACAGCAACTAAAACTAAAAAGATTAAACCATATTTTGATATCGTTTGTTTTTCAGAAGAGTGGGAGGGGCTTAGCCTTACCAGCCTGCAACCACTTCAATACAATACTGGGTCTTTCTTTGTTGTACACAAATATGGAACCTTAACCAGTTTTATCAGCTCTTGTATATCACAAGGAAACACAATGTACTTAAAATGTGCTTAACCCTACCTTAATTTATCCCTGAAAATACATCAAACCCCCTCATTTTAATTAAGTGGCTGTTCATTTGTGAAACCGTCTCCTTAATTTTATTTTAAAATGAGATCTTAAGCATGAGTCTGAAACCCCTTAATCTTAAATTGAAGTTGTTAATTCAGAAGGTTCTATTATTTAAAGGGCAAATTTGAAAAATTCAGTAGTTTAACCTCTAATCAGCCTTAATCTGTGCCCTTTTCTCTGACTTTTCTGTGTGGGAATTTAAGGTCAAAAATAAGGTAATTTTAATGGGTAAAATTTAGCCATTCGTATTGTATATCGGTCAAGCCCTTGTATGCACAAAGTTTGAACACCTTTGGTCAAATTACATTTTGTCATTTTTTTCTGTGTGTGAGTAGAGAGAAGGAGAGAGTTCACAAGAAGTTGGAGAGATATATTGCATGAAGACAGTAGCAGATCTTTTTTTCATGTAGCGTAGTGCTCTCAGTGACAGCGAGCAGACTGTTGGCTGCAGCTTGCGGCTCTTTCTGTCACTGATCGCTGCCTGCTGTTCACCCAGCTCAGCTCTGGCTACACAATGAACCAGCCAGTGGAGGTCATTTATCAGAGCCCACTGAAATAAACAAGACAGATTAAGTTCAAAGCCTTCGCTGCCTGTATTGGGGAACCTGGCCTTACATGATATTTTTACATAAAAGAGAAATGAATAACCAGAATCAGAATCAGTAAACTTGATTAATCCTGGAGGAAATTGCTTATGTTACAGAGACAAGAACAGTATAAAATATATTGGTGAGTTTGGCAAGGAAGACAATGAACCCGAATCCCATCTAACACCTTTGGAATTAGCTGTAATATCGACTGTGTGCCAAGCTTTATTCCCTGATATCAGTAAACAACTATCTCTGCATACATATTCCAGAAGCTGGTGGAATACCTTCCTAGACATATACTTTAATTAGCACATGTACATATGATAGTTTTTTGTCTCAAACCTTTTGACTATTTACTGCAGATTTTTTTTTCTACAATAATTAATAGCAGTTCCACCTCCAAATGTCAAATCCTATGGTGAATGATGATACAGTTTTGCAATAATATACTTTTCTTAAAGAATAGTAGGTTGTAGTACTTTGCTATGAATTCTGGGAACTTTCTGTAAAAAATATATGCACTGCATTCACTGCCAAAGCCTATTGTGCCACATACCTAAAATTGAAATGAAATTAGCTTGTTTATATCTGTGTGCAGGTATAAGATGCTTAATCAGGAGGAGGGCGAGTACTATAACGTTCCGATCCCAGAGGTGGATGACATTAACCTGGAGCTCAGGCAGAAGTTTGAGGTGAGTGCCATTTCGCATCATCACTTTCTCAGGAAAGTGACTACTCTGTTATGCAAGGGTGACTGGTCAAGTCAAATCAAGTAGGTTTTATTGTCATTTCAACCATATACACAGTACACAGTGAAATGAAACAATGTTCCTCCTAAACCATGGGGCAGCACAAGAACAGAAACAGAACTGAAGACCACAAGACCGGACAGGAGAAAAGAGACTGCAAGAAAAACACAACAAAACAACCAGACAATACAACATTTAGTTTAGTCAATAATAGCTACAGTACACGTCGGAATGAGTACAGTATTATTACAGATACTGTATTCTAGCAGCAGAGAATTGTGTGTGCAAAAATGCAGGCAGCTATATACTGTATTTGGTTGAGCAAATATAGCACCAGCAGGACAGAGAATGTGCAGCGTAATAAATAGACGTGTATTGGTTGCTTTGCTGGGATCCAGTCAAATTATACCAAGCTGGTGACCAGTTTACACTACTAGATTATATTTTATCCACACTCCAGTAAACAACTGGAAACAATTTGAGTAGCTCCAACTGGCAAAATATATGCATCATTTTCTCTGGAGAATTGAAAAGATAACCTTTTCTTTTTCGGGTGAACTTTACATTACATGTTTGAACATTACTATGATGCTTTGACTGCATTCAACCACAAGAACATCAGTGAGGCCTTGTACAATATTGGATCATTAGTTCTGGATCACAAACGCCACTCCAGCTCAACTCAACAATATTGCATTCGTCCTGAAAATGCAAATCCACAGTCCACAACCTAGAGCTGATGGGCTTGATATACTTCAGTCTGAAACTTGACATTGGACATGGTGATCTTAAGCTACCTTGTAAAAAAAGTCTCTTTTTATAGGAAATACCTTTTAGTGGAAATTATATAAACTGCACACAAGATTAAACACCTGTATCAGTAAAGATTTCACCATAAAACAACTAAATCCACTAATTGGTCAGTGTTCACTTCACTTAAACAAAAACAGAGGCAGCTGGTGGCCTAGTGATTAGGGGGTTGTGCCAGTTATCAGATGGTTGTGGGTTCAGATCCCAGGACTGCGTTTGGCACCACTGAAGTACCCTTGAGTAATGTACCATCCCCACACACTGCTCCCTGGGCACAGTGTCCACTGCTTCACTTAGTGAATTGGTTAAATACAGAATACCACATTGTGTGCTGTGGTGTGTTCACGTGTAACAAATGTTCACTCACTTAATTAGAAGGGCTGTTCCAATAAATTTGGAAATGTCTGTTATAGGAATGGTAGTCACCGTCACCGTCTAAATACGAGTAAAAAACTTAAACAAGGAACTCAAGTTAAAGGTAAAATATGGAAGCAAAATTGGAGCGTTTTAAGTTATAAGTTATAAGTGAAGCAACAATCTGTCAAATTTACATATGTACAGATTCTGTTGTTACATTTTTCAGCTTTATCAGCTTCGCTATGTCTCTGTAGTCTTGGAGACAGAGAGAAATCCACTCCCAGTTTTGTAGAGAGCCTCTCTACGAGGCTCGCCCTGGTCTCCATAGTAACAGGAGCCTTATTGAAGATGGGGAACTGAGTGTCTCCAAGCAAGAATAAGCAGGGCAACCCGGTGGGTTCACTACACTGGGTCAGACTTTTTCCAAAACCACAGTGTCTGATCTGAGTGTCCATCAGTGATGCTACGGTATTTTGCAGACACCCTTATCCGTAGCAACATACAGCTCTGGAAAAAAATAAGAGACCACCACAAAAATGTTTTTCAGGTTTTACCTTTTATAGGTGCAGGTATTGAACTGAACAGCTCAGAATAAGAGAAATGATGCAGTGTTTACAGAACAAGAATAATTCAAAGAAAACAAATCTCTTGTTCTATCTTAAACAAAATTGACAATAATTACCTTCGACGTATTTTGGCACAGAACGGTTGTCATACGCAAAATGGTTTTCTAGAGTTGTACAGGGACAGACTTACTGTCATTAGTTATGGGGATAGTCATTAGATACAGAGACAGTATTCCTGGATACACTGAGGTTTAAGGGTGTTTTCACATATAGTCCTATTTAAAGGAACTTAATATTAGATGGTTAAAAGCTCTACCAAACTTCTACATTTTCCACAAAGATCTCTGCTAATGTCATTCTTCAGCTGATGGAGAGCAGGAATGCTTTGAGTCTGAGCAGCTTGGTAGAGAAATTTGATGTTGACAAGAATCTTTAAGTCCCTTTATTTATTTATTGTTTTTTTTATATTTTATGATCATTTATATGTATTTTTTAGTTACAGATATGGTTTCCCACGGTACACACACTGCACACAGTTAGTAATTGGCAGAGGGTGAATACAGAGAACTTGGAGCACTTTGTGTTAAAAATGCACAAGTTAACTGAACCGCTCCGTGGACTTAAAGCGAACCGAACTGTGACCACCTCCCGAAGTTTGTTTCAGAGGGGTCGGAGTTCGTTTGGCGTGTTCATATATACGCAAAAATGCTGACTAATCAATCTGAGATTGCTTTAAGGGCTGAAACCGACCAAGTGTGAAAACACCCTTAGTGTCTTGCTGAAGGACACAACCTTGTGGTCATCGGGTTCACAGGCAAGTTTACCCACAAGGCCACATCCACTCCACAGTAGAGAACAACAGGCTCCAAAAAGACAATAATCAGAGAACATTCATGTAGCCCAAATGATGCTCAGCCCACCAACATATTTCAATCGAGAGTCTGTCTTGTTTTAGTTTGCAGGGTGAAAACTGGGTCATCAGCCAATTGTCAAACTGTCCTCGGCTTGAAATCATCTTGAAAACCGTGAAATTGTTGTTACAGACCCATCTTTGGATTTTTTTCCACAGTGAGGCTTTGTGGCAAGTTTCGTTATGTAACATACAGGAACCTCTCAATGCCGAGTAATAACACTCATCACGCCGCAGGATTCTTTTGATCAGAGATGGTGCTGGAAATGCTGCTTTGTATGTTGCTACATTTTTCTCTGTCATTTTCAGTGACTGCAGAGAAACAAGCAGTTCTGACAACCAACCCCCACTTAAGAGCACAGCAACCAACATTAGAAGCTGTGAATTGTTACACAGTTAGACTATTATTGATCCTGGGTGTTATTATTGTTTTGATCTATATAATTAGTTGCACTGATTATAACGTTTGGACTGTTGTTATGATTACGTTACTTTGGATCTAGTACGTTGTTGCTTTTAGATTAAAAGAAAATAAAACTTAATTTGTAATTATGTCAAGAACGGGGCAAATAATTATTTTTTTTATTTCAAATTAAAAAGAGAAACAACAGAAATGGAGAAACAGTGTATTTCTTTGACACTTTCACTCCAAACAGACAATGCTACTGTTAATTAAATCAATGAGGCTGTTATTTCAGAATATGATTAGACATTGAGTGATCGAGTATGTTATTATTGCTGAATATTATTATATACAGCTCTGGAAAAAAAATGTTCCTCTTGCAATCTGACCAGCTGCATGGTTAACTAGTTGGATGGTAAAATATAAATATGTATATATATATATATATATATATATATATATATTCTTCAAATTGATTTTGGATCCAGTTAAGGAGACTTCATTTAGCAAACTGACAGACACTATTATCAGCCTCAGAGGCTGATAACCTGCTTTTTCCTACATGGGCTCATCTGTGCTCCACAGGAGAAGAATATAATGTCCTCAGCACTTTAGATGTCTTTTTCTGTTTTAATTCTCACTTCTGCGTGTGGAACGTGGCCTTGACGTCCCCATGGTGCCAGCGCATTCACGAGTGAACTCTCATTGCTATGGAAACAAGACCCGGCACATGAAATGTTACCAAATCACGGTTTGCGTTGTCAGGACCGACTTGTCAGGACCTTCTCTGATGAGAAAGGAACCGTGTTACATAATATGTGGTACATTCTACACATACTGACGTGTCAGTGATTCATGATAAACCTAAAACATCATGGAATATATGAGTGTGAACTGTATTCAGTGATTTAGCTGAAACATGACAAGTTAATACAGTTCTGTATTACAGTTAAAATACGTCTCCTTGCAACATTATTTTTCTCTAAATATTTTTAAATGCACCTTTACCGTTGCAATGCAAGAGTCCAGTTATTCTACCAAAGGGTAAGGAAATCTGTGCATATGTAGGGCCAGAACTAATATTAATGAATTAATATAAATGAATACGATAGATTTTTCTATGTTTGTAGTGTTGGACTGTAGTCAGCATGGATAAGAAATCCTTTTCCTAACCTATGGAGACAGCAATAGGTGGGGGTGGTGAGAGGACAAGATGAATCATCATATTACTGAATAATATTCTTCCCTAGTGCGAAGTGATGTAAAGAAAAGTCAGAGGCAGAGAAAAGTAACTGTCCTGGGACATAAAATAATAAGACAAAAGGGATGAATTGAGATTTCAGGTTGGCTTGAAATCAGTAGGTCTTGACTCTTCTTGGTGAGGCGTAGTATGCTGATTCAGGTTGTGGACAGCTGGGTTTTCCACTGCGCTATAGAATATACTTTTTTTTACAATTACAATTAAATTAAACTTTATCTGATTTATTAACTGTAATCCCATAAAAAAATATGTTCACCTTTGGGATGAACTGGAATGGGGTGGAGGTAGCTCAGTGGGTAGGATGCTTGCCTCCAGACCAAGAGGTCATGGGTTCGAATCCTACCTTCAGCACCACCACTGGGTCCCTGAGCAAGACCCTTAACCCTTAAGTTGCTCCAGGGAATGGAAGTCGCTTTGGAAAAAAGCGTCTGATGAATGCCGTAAATGTAAATGAATGGAAATTGAGAGTCAGTGCCTGATCACATAAATGCTCTACAGAATGAAACACAAATCCTGTGGAAAACCATCCAAGTGGAAGCTGTTAGAGCTGCAAAGAGTGACCAACTCCGTATTAAAGTTTATGGATTTGAATGAAGTGTAATTAAAGTCACTGTTGGTGTAATGGTCAGGCGTCCCAATACTTTTGTCCATACAATGTACCTACTTACCCTCATTGATTTCCAGTTTGGGTGAAGTGTCTTGTCTCTTCTTGGTGACAATGTGCTGGTCCAGGTTGTGGACAGAAGGATTTTCCACTATACTGTAAATTAAATACTTTTTTTCATAAAAATGTAATTAAAAACTGATTTATCAACTTTAATACCATTTTAAAAAAATGGAACGCTGTTTACATGAGAACTGACTGCCAAAATGATTAAGTGGATTATTGTGCGGTCACTATGTGATGAATTTTAGTACTTGTTTAGGAGAGTATTTATCATCTACCTGTCCTTGTCTGTAGCAGCAGCCTTTTTATGTGATTTGTGTCCTCTTAACTACACACACTCTGGCGTGTACATGCACACATGCACACAACTAACCTGATAGTTTTTTCCTCTCTTGTAGGCCTGTCAACTAAATATCCACTTCCTAAAGGTAGCTCTCTGTCCTCTGCTTGCTCGCCTCTCTCTCTGTCACTCTCCATCTCCCTCTTTTCCCTTCTCTCTCTGTATATTTGTTTTGGATTTGTTTTGTTTTTACTCTGATTTGTTTGTTTGTGGCACTCACCACTACAGATAAATCAGATTTACTAACAATGATGCTATCAAGTGTTTTTTTTTTTTTTTTTAGGTTTGCTATGCACTGTTCTCACACACATTCATACCAACACACACTCGCACACCGTAATTTAACATAAAACACATGCTTTTTTTCTTTCTTAGCAGCTATCTCTCTCACTAACACACACACACACACACACACACACACACTATGCACTCATACACACTGCACACACGCAATTGTTAGTAAATTAGCAGACCACAGAGGCCGAAGGGGGGTATATTACTTTTGTAATATACAGCGCCGTGCCTGTGTGTGGTCTGCTGCATGGCCTCCATAGAGGACTATAGAGGGCAGACTTGTTAAAGAAGCATGCCTCCATATTCATCCCTAGGTTATGAAGCACTACAATTCCTCCTTCTGTCCTGACCATAGTCCTCTACTAAAACAATTACCCTGGCAGTGTAAGCTCCCTGCACCAAACACACTGTTGTCTTGCTGGTGAAGAATGTTAAATCACACACTAATGCATCAAATACTTTACCACTGCATTTGATTTGGAATGGGGTTTGCATGACTAATAGTGATTAAGAAGTGCACTTGCAAGCATTACACAGTAGAGGGCACTGTAAGATTTGATTTGGTGAGTGTAAGATGGTGTAGATTTCTGTTATGTTCATTTTGTCTGATGTATGGGCATGCCAATTAAGAATATTTTCTCTGTAGATTTGTACTCCAAATATCAAAGACTTATTAATGGGTAATGTTGTAATTTTATGCACAACCACAAGAAATCTAAAATTACTGTGGGTCCAACAGTCTAATAAAGATAAGTCAATAAAACGAGTTCTTAGCCAAGGTTCAACCCTCTGTTATATTTCAGTGTGGACTAAACAATCAAGAGCAGGTCAATGAGCTCTTATTTAGTGGAGAATAAGCCACTGGCTCCTTCAAGCATGTATACAGGTGAACATTATGTTTTCTTAAAGCTGAGAAAAAGAACTGGCACTCTAATGTGATTTTAAAAAATTCTCCCTTAAATATTTTGCACTGAAAAATTTTACCAGTACATTTTTAATGAAATACACACACTGAATACCAGAGATCTACCATGTACCTCGGAATCTGTTTAACTAAGCCAAGTCCTTTATGGCCAAAAGTATTGGGATACACCTGTTTTTTAGGGCTTGGGCCTCTTACATCCAGCCAAGAATGCTTTAGCAGACCAAGACAGTTTAGACATCACCATGCTTCACTTTGTGGACCCAGTTTGAGGAAGAACCTTTTCTATTCCAGCATGACGGAGATTGCGAGCCAAGGCTTCTCACCCAACATCAGTGCCTGACCTCATAAATGCTGTACAGAATGAATAGACACAAAATCCCACAGCAACTCCAAAATCTTGTGGAAAGCCTTCAGAGAAGAGCGGAAAGGGTGGCGAAGGGGTACCAACTACACATTAAAGTCTATGGGTTTGAATGCAGTGTCAGTAAAGTCACTGTTGGTGTCCCAATACTTTTGACCATGTACTGTACCTACTTACTGAATTCAGTCACAACACAATCCATCAGTCATATTAAATAGTAATACGTACATTCCAACACTCATGTTCTAACCAACCTACATTTGAGCACACAGCTGGTCGGCTCCGGGACCATAACTACTCCACACTAGGTTTAGTATTGCATGTTGGCATCCTGAACTGAAATTGTGTGGAGCTTAGAAATTCTCATTGCTAGTAGCTCTAAATCCTCCTTAAAAGGACTGAGGGTCAAGCAGTTAAATTTACAGCTTTCTAAACTGACCAGCTTATTTCCCAAATCCCCTGAAAGCCTCCGTCTCCTCTGTAAGCCCTGCCTGTGTCTTATGGCCGACCATCTAAAAGTCAAGTGTTAATTGAGTGGAGCTGTTTTCAGTGCTGATGCGTTAGCAGGGGCAGAAATAAGGAAAGGGAGAAACAGGGAGTGAGGAAAGGAAGGAGAATGCATGTGCTGTTCACACCGTTCTGTCATATGAAGCCGTGTGAAAGAAAGTGTGAGGAAAGGGAGGGCCGGGCATGTGTGAGGACTCAGAGGAGTTAATTGGAGGTTTTGAGGGAAGCGCAGCAGCCCCTTATTATCACGGTCGGGCAGTTACTCGCACTGGAAAGAACCCGCGGCCTGCTGTCACCATGAAGCTCTTGGTGTGGCACGCCGATCCGAAAAATCTGCTCTGAATGTCTCTGTAAACACACATGGCTGTCCAGCCCCATGTCCAGTTTCAATTCAGCATTCAATTCAAGGTTCTTTCTGTAACATGCATAATTATAAAAGTATAACACGCAGTGAAATGTACCCTAAACCACTTCTTTTATGGATATTACAAAATATGTGCAAAAATGAATCTAAATAACAGTAAAACAGCTTAAACATGGAACACAAGTTAAAGGTAAAATTAGAGTGTAGAAGCTAAGTTAGAGTGTTTTCAGTTATAAGTGACAGATTTACATATGTATAATGTGCGAGTGGCATATTAAAGTGCATTATGCCATATTAGCACAGCAATTTAAGCATAAGTAAGAACATTTATAGCAGCATGTACAATATAGGAGCATGTAATTTATATAATATGACAATGAATATGGCATGACACCTTGAGGTACTGTATTAATCCCTTAAAGTAGTGATATAATGGTGGTTCTGGTTTAGGAGATGAATGGCAATTTAGGAGGTTTTGGCAATGACAGAGCTGAACCTTCTGCCTGATTGGAGAAGCTGAAACAGTCCTTTACTGGGTGGGAAGAGTCCTTTAGGATTTGTGCTAACTGTCTTTTGGAAGAGGGGAATTTAGGAATAATGCCCTTTTTGTCAACAATTCTTGTACAGGATTGGCAACAACGGCAGACATAGTGTAACCCCTCCAACCCTCCAAAAATAAAGGATGGCAATGTTGAGTAATACAATAATTAAAGATAATAAAGCCAAACAAGGGTGTTGCAAAACAGAGTATAAGAAAAGAAGGGCAACACTCCAGTCCTCTGCTATTCTAGGCTGCGCTCCATGTATATAGAGAAGGAATCTGATTAGGAATGACCCCCATATACTCAACAGAGGCTCCCAGCACTTTGTTAATAATATTAAAGTATCTGTGAGATTAACTAAAAGTAGACTTTTCTGCTCTGAGGTAAGAGAAGCATATAAAATGCAATTTTAAAAATATATTTGTAGCTAAAGGCTCATCATCTGACAGTGTGTCTTAATTGTCCTTAATTTCCTGTATGGGGAATTAAGGTCTAAATGAAGGTCATTTTAAGGGGTAAAATTAAGACGTTTGGTTTCAAAGTGCGTCTTCAGTCTCATGCTCAAGATTGTTACCCAAAGAATGTTTCACCGAATAGATTTTCGTATATTTTCTTTATTGAAGGACGTTATTCGCATCATGCCACTGCCTTTCAGTCATGGTTAGTGACGTCAGCATTTCAACGTGTATTAAGCTACTAAACCCTGCTCTAATAAATGAGGTTTCTGTGAGTTCTAGTGAAGCCGCAGGAAGTGGTAGAAGCAGAGCTCAGAAATCTGCTGAGTTTTTCCACAGCTGTTCGAGCACCAGGGGCACGGTTCACTTTATGCCTCTTTTCACTTCCACACGGCTAAATACAAGTTTGGGTCTTTCAACTATACTAGCCATGTATAAGAAATGCCTTGTTTGTTTAGTCCCCAGCAGATATTTTAATATCCACACACAGGAGTCAAACATCGAAGATCTACTCCCTTGTGGAAAGTGAGCCTAGAAGTGCGTGCTTGCCAGGATGTGTGTGAACATATCCTGCACCCTCAACAAAATATCTTCCTTTCACAGAAAGCTAAGCTGGGCCCGGGGAAGAAAATGATCACTCCATCTGATCACCGGCGCTTCAGCTTCCCCTCCAACAACATGGACAGGGTCCGGCTCAATGACTTTCACTTCCTGGCCCTCCTTGGGAAGGGCAGCTTTGGCAAGGTCAGGCTTGATGCTCCGACACTTTTGTCCCTGATTTTGATCAGTTCCCAGAACATTTTCATGCTAATAAGCTTTCGATGCTAAAAAATAAAATTGATTTTTTTTTATTCAAGCTTTTAAAAATGTGTGTTTTTGGGGTAAATATTTAATAGTTTTTTTTCCAAAATATGCATATTTTTAAAAACTATTTCGACAGTAAAGTAGAAAGTTACAGTGTTAGAAAGTTACAGATAACAAAAAGCCAGGGCGCACCTGTCTTACAGCATTAACATAGAAGAATGTTTTATCCAACAGTTCTGACTTAATAACATTCAATCAGAGGTGAGTTGCCTTTACACAAATGAGATCATGCTACCCTCACCCACTAGCCTTCCTTAAAAGTCATTCATAATATTTTGGGATTCCCGTATGGAGGTAATCCTTTAAAGAGAAGATTTACAAACTACTGGTTGTATTGCAACATACTGCATTTGCAATATTGTCTTGTAATCACATGTTCACACTGAACACTGAAACTTGGGTCTTTCTTATTTTGATTAAAGTGGTTTGTTCAATAATGTAAAGGTTTGGAAAAGTCCAAAGAACATTAAACTTCAAATTCAAATGTATTTGTCACATACACAATCATACATTGTGCGACATGCAGTGAAATGCTTATTGTTGTACAGATTAAACAGAAAAATTAAACAGAAAAATTTAACAGTAGAAGTAAAAATTACATTTAAATAAGATAAATTATATATAAAAATTAAAAAAAATATATATTTGAATAAAATGTAAAATAAAAGTGAACAGAAGTATATAATTATGTTGAAATTAAATAAAACCACACTTATTAAAGTGCAGCAGTACAACAATCAATCAAAAGAATAAATTAAGACATTGTTTCAGGGACCGAATGGCTTGAGGGAAGAAGCTCCTCCTCATTCTTTCTGTATGTTGGCCTTACACATCAGTGATTGGTCACGATGCTGATGGCACAAAATTTATGTGGTCCTGCACCTAACATTTTGAAAGGCAACAGTTAACACATGCAACTCCAAAGTAAACATCCGTCTGTACCCTTTACGATTACCCAGATGGGTCCGGTTCTGATACACTATCTCTCTTGTCTCTCCACACAGGTGATGCTAGCAGAGATGAAATCCACAGAGGAGCTGTATGCCGTCAAGATCCTGAAGAAGGATGTGGTGATCCAGGATGATGATGTGGAGTGCACCATGGTGGAGAAGAGAGTGCTGGCTCTGAGGGACAAGCCGCCATTCCTCACCCAGCTCCACTCCTGCTTTCAGACTGTGGTAAGATAGATAGAGCATTTTCTTAACACCTGTATTCTTGGGCCAAAAAGTGACTATTTTGCCTTTTAATCTACTCTAGTATTTTCAGAACTATTGCAATATTAAAACATGAATAATACAATTGTGTGATTTAAAAAAGCCAAAATCACACAACATTGACCATTTATTAGTCTGATTACCAATCCACCTTGTGATATAAGTGTGCATGCTAACGGAACTTAAAATAAAAACATAAAAGCATGATCAAAAACACAGCAGCACAAAGAAAACTCTAACTGATACATTTTGCTAGAGTCAGGCAACACCACTTTTTCTTTTCTGAAACCCTAACGGTTTCAATTATGACTAGTTTGCTCAGCACATCTCTCAGATGCTTGTTAGGATTGATCTGAGTAATTTGGAGTCAACACCTTGACAAAGTTTTGTAGTATGGAGAGGTAAATTATCCTACTGGAGTAGGCCACTACCATTAAGGATTACTGATGCCCTGGAGGGGTGCACTTGGTCTCTAACAGTGTTTAGGTAGGTGGAATTCATATTACGTATTTGATAATGTAGGACTGAGATTTAAAACCCTGTGAATACAGAATTAGAAATGTTCCTGTCATTCTTTCAATTATTAACATGTAAGATGCATAAAATATTTATCTATGATAAAACTATGTGCAAATAAAGCTCTACAGCAAGCCAATCACATAAATATTAAGATGACCTTAAAAAATTAAAGGAATACTTCAGTAGAAAGCACCAAGTGTTACCAATAATGAACCAAGAGCCAGTGGAGGTCAGGTATTAAGCAACTGCTTTCGACTCCTCATATGCTCCTCCCCCATTCAAGGGTATTATGGACTAAGCTCTCAAATTACTGACAACGTCTACTTCTTAACTGTACCAACTCTGTTTCCCATAGACTGCCAATCTGTTCTGCAGTGACCAGAGAGGTTTTTATTGTTAGTCTTCATAGAGACTCTCTTTCTCTTTCTCTCTGGGTCAATCAGTGAAGGGTGGGTTCCCTTTTTGAATCTTGGTTAACACCTGTGCAATGTGTGAAGGACCTCTAAAAGTATTCTGAAGTCAAACTATTAAATACACAATAAAAATCACAGAGCAAATTACATGGCATCACATAATGTGAGCGTGAGTTATTTTGGGCTAGATTTGTTGTTGACATCAGATCCATGACCAGCTCCACATTTTACTGTGCAAAACTTGCCATTCACTACGAAAGGTTTTATTATTTAGGGGGCAAATTTAAAAAAGTGAGGCAAAGATTCCAAGGCATTAGGTTTCATAGTGATTTATGGACATACACTTGACTTAAAAGTTAAAGACAAAATCTCCAAAGTCTCTGAATGAAAGGCTGGCAAGGCATTGAGCCAAGAACAATTTTAAAGGAAAATAATGTAAGCAACCCCCAGGGTTGGGGTTTGGAATCCGGGTACTGGCTGTTTATATGTGTGTGTGTAGTTTGCATGTTCTCCTTGTGATGGCGTGAGTTTCCTCCGAGCTCTCCGGGTCCAAAGACATGCGCATCAGGAGAATTGGGAATTCTAAATTGGCCGTAGGTTTGAGTCTGTTTGTGTGTGTGTGTGAGAGAGAGAGAGAGAGAGAGAGAGAGAGAGAATGGTGTGTGTGTGTGTGTGTGTGTGTGTATGTCCTGCACTGAGCTGGCATCCCACCCAGAGTTCCTGCCTCGCACCCGCGATAGGCTCCGGGTACCCGCAACCCTAGTAAGGATTAAGTAGTTGCAGAAAATTATGTAAACATAAAATAACGTCACATAAACTGGAAGACATAAGGAACATTCTGTTTTTGGTTAAATAGAAAGACAAAAATTAGATGATGAGGAGAAGAAAACAGGAGTTGGCCTGTAGGAAATGAAGTGGAGTGGGATTGGGAAGATTAAAGAAAAACATCAACCAGAAATGCTAATAGGGCAATTCACTAATGAACAGTAGTGTGTATGTTTCCATTCAGCATAATATAATTTGTCTAATATCTAACCTGCACTGGCTTTTGGTTCATTACTGGTAGTACTTTGTATTTTTGGTGAAGTATTCCTTTAATCTCATGTCATAATTTGTGGTACTTGTGTAACTTCACGTTGGTGTAACTGGCTTGCTGAAGAGCTTTATTTGCACTCAGCCACACAGTTTTATCTCTGAGTCTCTGCAGGTTGTACACATCTTACCTGTTAATAATTGAAAGGATTTTCATGAAATACATACCTTTTCATAAAATATACATTTCCATTCAGCACAGTGGCTTTTACAACTTTTTAAATTGTCACTATAATTCTGGTCACAGCATCGGTCAAGGGTGGTCTCTTTAAGAGTGACAGTGGGGTACACTGAAAATTAGCTCACATCTTCTACAGAGAGAAAATTGCTGTTGTTTTTATAAAGATTTTTTAAAAGATTTTCACAATATACAAAATACAAACAGCACCACCTGTGAATTACAATTCATGAATGTTCCACCTACCTAAGCATGGTCTTTTAAAGATTTTTATAGTGAACAAAATACAAACGGAACCAGCTGCGAATGTGCCATCTACCCAAGTTTACCAAGTACACCCCTTTATGGCTGGGTGTCTTTTGGCAGATTGTTCAGGAATGGTTCGAGGAATGTGACAAAAGTCTTGACTTGGCTTCCAAATTCCCCAGATCTTAATTCAAGTAAGCATCTGTGAGATTTATTCTAATCCATGGAGGATCTACCTAGCAACTTACACCTACTTTTGGCAACTTGGCGCCAGTTACCATGTAACACTTTCAGAGGTTTTGTTGGGTTCATGCCGCAATAGGTCAGAGCAGTTTTGGTGACATGAAGAGGACCTACACAACATTTGGCAGATAGTATTGAGGTTATGGCTGATCAGCGTGTATCCTCCCTATAATCTGTCTGAAATCTGTTCTACATTACATTACTATATTTACGGCATTTAACAGATGCTTTTATCCAAAGCGACTTCCACTCCCTAACTACAGGGGACAGTCTCCCTGGAGCAACTTCGTGTTAAGGGTCTTTCTAAGGAACCCAGTGGTGGTGTGCTGAAGGTAGGATTTGAACCTATGACCTCTGGGTCCAGAGTATTGTACCCACTAAGCAACCACCACCCAGTTCTGAGACTGAGTTTGTAGTCTGAGACTTTGGGGGATACAGGGGGAACCAGTCTGGGAATCTGTTTGTTCTCCAGTTCTTCTATACCAGATATCAAATGTTCCATTTTCAGTTAAGGGGATAAACATGCAGTTTTAATTATCGAAGCAGATAGTGAGAAATTGTGAAATGCAAAAAGCGGCAACATTTTGTTCAAATATTTACAGACTATGCAACAATGGGGCAGTTCCTGTAATAAGAGATGGTCTTTTCCAGTGAGTGTTGGTAAGGATGAACTCTCTAGGGTTAACTGAAGGGCATCCAAAGTACATCAGTGTCTTAATGGTACCTGCCTCATGTCACAGGAGTTTTTCACTTGCATCTTATTATTAATTCGTAATCCTTCCACACAGGCAGAGGGGCAGCAAATTCCAACATTTGACATCCTGTTTCTAACAAAATAAATACAGAAGAAAAATCCTGATAAAGGTCTTTGTGATGACGTGTTTTCCAGATTCCCAGATGTCCTATCTTCTCTGTGTCAACTTTAAAGGGAGTGTAACGAACGGAGGTGCTCCTGACAGTTGCATTCATTGCGATCATCTCACTTGTAGAAAGATTCATTTTATAGCTGCCTGGTTTACCAAATTTCCTTAAAAAGTCTAGCGGCCTAGGAAGGTCTGATATGTTTACTGCAGTTCTAAATTGTCTACATAAAGTGACATTTTATACTCTTGGCCTCTACAACAAATTCATTTCATATAAATGCCCTGTCACATGGCTAGTGCTAGTGGTCCAGTAGCAACAGCAAGGAAGAGTGGAGAGCCTGGGCAGTAGAAGGTCATACAGGGACATAATGCAACAGAAACACACATGTACATGACATAAAACAGAGACACTAACATAACATTAACACAACAGTTGCAGAGGCAAGATAGTACTGTATACATGCTGACAGAATGATATTAATAGACATGATAAAATTAAATGAGTGTCTAAGTCCATGTGTGTGTGTGAGTGAATATACGGGAGCTAATATACGGGCCAGGATCCCATGGAAGGGGGTATTTATTTGTTTATTTATTTTTAATGTATAATAATTATAATAACAACAACAATAATAATAATAATAATAATAATAATAATAATAATAATAATAATAATAATAATAATAGTAGTAGTAATAATTATTATTATTATTATTTGGATGGCTGGAATGTCCACGTGAGCACCCAACAATGGTCTATGGTGTAGTTTTTTGGTTACACAGGGCATCCTGCTGGGTCCTGTAGACCCATTGCATTTTGGGGCTTTTAATTCATCATATTCAAAGCTTTTTGCTAAAATTCTCAGAAGATGTACAAGCAATATAAACAAAACATGTTAATGTTTCCTTTACCTTTGTTAAAATCACATTTAGGAATAGAAATGCCACTAATTTTTGTTAGTTTATCACTAAAAGAATTTTTACAACTGTCTTGACATATGTCTCAAGTTAACAACGCTCACTCCCATAAAAACATGCGAGTGTTTCGGCAGTAATGCGGCGTATGAGTCAGGGAGTTGGTCCCCCCCAGTACAGTACAGTGAACAAGTACCGTATATTTATGTCCTTTTCCCTTTTCTGTGGCTTAGTTGTGTTTTTATTTTCTAGATTATGACTTTACAACTGTGTTAGGATTTGTAAGTGACTCAGGCTAGGGTGTATTTCGATTAACACCAAAATTTGGGATACATCACTCTCGTAGGAACGGAACTGTGCAATAACTTGAAGATGCCCTTTATATACTATAAGTTTTTCAGACAACTGCATATCCTGTAATATTCCTGTACTGTTCATTAGTGATGCATTTCGAACAGCTCTGCGCAATTATCCCTGAACATGAGGAAGCTTTGACTTTCATGTCCAATCGTATCAGGTTTGAGTACACAGAAGAATATTATGCTAATGGTAGTTAATTGGGTTTGGGCAACATTATGGAAATGTAGTTTATTTTGAACTGGATAGCCAAATTGCTAATGCACCATCTGTTGTGGTTCTCCTTCATCATGAGAAGCATGAGATTTGACATTTGCATGTCTGAGAGAGACTGGAGCCCAGTCCTTCAAAGCCACCTGGGATGTATTGTGGCTGTGGAATCATCAGTGTCATGACTGAGGCTACAATTGACTAGAGGAGCTTTTCAATTCCCCGCTCCCCAATTTTAGCCAAAGCCAGCTTCCACTCGCTACTAAGTCTCTTCTAATCACACAATGCAACCCACCTGGGTGACGGATAACACATGTTTAACTAATTATCAGTTAAACCTATCAGCTGTAGTATCTGTTAACCAGACAAATCGTGAACTACTATTCAAGCCATAAACTAATCTAAAGTCAAAGTGAAAAGGTGAACTTTGACGTCCCATCTATACATATATGCATGTGTACAACGAGATGATTACGTACAATCTGTGAAGATTTTACCTAGTACAAAATATAATGTATCACTTACTTAAAAACAAAACAAAACAAAACAAACCATACATGTATAATTACCCTTGTATTATTCATTTTTATATATCCTTTTTTATACCGTTTTGGTTTTACCTACTTTTATTTCTACTTTTAGATTATTCCATAATTTAACCCCAACTATTGAGATGCACATACTTTTTACAGCTGTTATAACCCTATGCATTTTAAAATTCAATCTCCTTCTTAAGTTATACACCACTTCTCTCTCTGTGAACAGTTTCGGTATTATATTCGGAAGTAAGTTAGTTCTTGCTTTACATATTATTTGTGCTGTTTTAAATTGAACTATATCTGGGAATTTTATATCTCATGTTTTTATAAAAAAATAATTATATCCTACATTGTTAATCAATCTAAAGGCCCTTTTCTGCATTATATTTATTGTTTGTATATTACTTTTTCTACATATTTCCACAGACCTCTACACAATTACTCAGATATGGTAGTACTAATGTATAATACAATTTATAAAGTGCTTTCTGGTTTAAGGTATGGTTTGTCATCCCTAGGATGGTAATGCCCTGTGCCAAATTACCCCTGACATATTTAATGGTAGGGTTTTACCATAAAACAGATTTTATTCTCTAGGATCACACCAAAACATTTTATTTAATTTCCTTTTTCTATATACACATTATCAATACATATTTCTTCTTATATACATCCCTTGTGTTTTCCAAATTATGTATATTTTGTTTTATCTAAATGTAATGACAGTTTATTTATATCAAACCTGTAGCAACTCCACATCTGAACAAAATATATTTCTAAATATAATTCTAAATAATACATTTTAGTATCAGTGATACTCTACAAATGTCATTTATATACATGTTAAACATTTTTGGCCCTAATACAGATCCTTGAGGTACCCCACATTCAATATTCATCAATCTAGATTTATACTGAGGAGATGCTCTCTGGACAGATGAGCCTTCAGGAGGTTTTTGAAGATGGAGCAGGATTCTCTGGTCTTAGGCAGCTCATTCCACTAGTGGGGACCAGAATGAGACCAGTCTGGACATGAAACCGGAATGAGACCAGTCTGGACTAGGTTGTGTAGGGATGACACAGCTGTAAGGGTCTTACCATGCAAACTGGAACACCCACTAGGATGGCATTGCAGTAATCAAGAGATACCTATGGTGGGGGGCAGGTAGTGTCTAACTATGACATGATCGCTCCAAAAATCCTTTAATTTGTACATGAACCTAACCTGAAACACTGGCTTGCTCTGTCTTGTGCAGGACCGGCTCTATTTCGTGATGGAGTACATTAACGGAGGAGACCTAATGTACCACATCCAGCAGGTGGGCAAGTTTAAGGAGCCTCAAGCAGTGTAAGTGTCAAGATTGCATGAAGAACTCTAAGAGTGGGGTAATCTGTGATCTTTGAGACCAAAATGAATGGAGCACAATCAGGAAATGAACTTTACTCTCATATTCTTCAAACATCTGATGCACAGATCTCACCAACCAGCTGCATGCATAAGCATGAAAACACAGATGATTAAAGATGATTTAGTCATTATCTTCCATTTGAGGCCCTGTAAATTGTATGTCCTTGTGGATTAGAGAGAAGGAAGGAAACTGAACTGAAGGAAACTACTTCTTTGTTTGTGTAGTTTTAAGATGTATTCACAATCAGTAGCCCGAAAACCCTCCTGCTGGAGTCTACTAATCAGCATCTACAGCTCTGGAAGAAAATAAGAGACTACTGCGATTTATTTTTAAATCAGCATCTTTATGAGTATGGCAACCATTCCATACCAGTGTCTGTTAAATTTCCGCACAAGCACCTCATACTGCTTTATGAGGTAATTATAACCATTTTGTTTGAATGAAGATTGTCACGATCAGAACAGGAATGAATTGACTCTTTGCCCAAATGTTGTGCGGTGGAAGAGCCCAAACGCGGATGGCACGAGAGCTGGTAAACCACGCGGTTTATTCTAAGAACACTCTGGTAGGAGTAAGGATTCGCACCAAACGAATCTGCGTTCTTACACACACACAGGGTAGGGTTTGAACCGCTCCGTTGAGCAGGAGTACTCGCGGTACCGTGGATAAGGCTTTGAAGGAAACTCAATGTCTGTGTGTCATACCTTACCTACTTCCCGCTTATACACCTTACGCGGGGTCATTTCCGGTGCCGATTGACCCCACGTGACCTGGTGGGCGTGACAAAGATATTTATTTTCTTTGAATTATTCAAGTTCTGTAAACACTGCATCATTTCTCCCATTAGGATGTCATTTCCATTAAAATGATACTTTAAAGAACGATATTCTATCTGGAAATGAGGAGAAATGTTGTCAGCAGTTCTTAAAAATGACAACAAAGCTGTTGAGTTCAATACTTGCAGCTATAAAAGATCAAATCTGAGAAACATTTTTGCAATGCTTTCTTATCTTTTTCCGGAGCTGTATATTTCAAATCATTCCTATGTGAAGAATGCAATGTACTCACCACAAAGTAATGTTCATCCAACCTCTGGGTCAATACATTACTTACAAACCACATATAGACGAAGAATAATAGATCATACACAGAGCCATGTCTCTGAACTAGAGGTGCTTTTATTGTGTTTTTTGTTGGGGTAATATTGGTCCCTGTGCTGCCACAGCATTGATTTGTTCTTAATGCATCACGTTAGGGCAGCAGACATTCATACAGACTCAGTGGAGGGCCCAGCACAGTTATGGTATTATAAGAATGCCATTACAGGAGATGAGATTCTTTTTCCCCTCGTCCCTGAAGTCGTTAATGACGTCTGTTTATATATTAAGCGGTAAATGAAGTAAAGCATTTCAGACAGGATTCAGGCACAATTATTAAATAGTCTGACCAAATGTGTTGTTTACAAAACTGAGCTCATGTGCCACATTCACTCACATTGTCAGAGTGCTCGCCGCGAGGCCAGCACTCTGAACTCCCTCGTGGGAAGCAGGAACAGGCAGGAATGCGGGAATCC
>JBBPDC010149890.1:0-21477 GCA_037974485.1 Hemigrammopetersius urotaenia
TCCATCTGCAGATGAAATAAAACTTTGTTTGAGCGAAGAAGACTTTGTCTGTTTGATGATTCTCCACCGCCCCGACACAGCGTTTAGGACACACAGCTGCTGATTTTGAGAAATAGCCTGTATTTGTTTTTTTTCTGATGGTTTTTGGGCCGCTTTATCATGAATAACTGTTTAGTGTAAGAATTTAAAACTGTATAGATCTCGACTGGATTTCTAATGAAATTCTTTCCTTGTTTGCCTTTTGTACAAAAAACTATACAACCTTGAGAGCTATGTACTCATGTGTTATGCAGATGTCATAGATTAAGCCTAGTCTAGGATTAAACCGCATTTTCAATCTTGAATTACCATTGAAATAACTTCTGGAGTCTGGAGTAAAGCTGGAGTAAAGGTTTATAAAATATATACAGTGCATAAAATACAGCATAGTCTGCACATTTCTGCATTGTGCCCTTTTATTCATTCTAACTAGACAAAACGGCTGACCTAAGAGGGCCATAGCAGCAGGACAGAAACACATTTCACCAGTAGCTTGTCTACTGAGAAAAGTGTCTAAGCTGTTTTCTGAATTTCTGACACTCAGCAATACCCTCTTAGCTTTTCTTGTTCTTCTTCTTCTACCAGATCATCAAATGGAAATGTAAAGTGTACATGTAAAATTGTCTTCTTCTCCTTTCTTTTATGCACTCATCGTAGATATTCTTTTTTGCCATGTAAGTACTCAGTCCTCATGTCTGTGCCTCTGTTGTATCCAGTGGTGGAGGGGATTATATTGCATTTTTAGTGAAATGTGCGTTCTTTAGTTAAGGCAGAGGTTTCTCCCTTGAGGCCATCTCTCCCTATAATGTCTGCAGCTGTGAAACCCTGTGGCTCTACCCAACCTAAACTCTATCAAAGGGATAGTTTGGCCATAATTGCTCATTTTGACAGCTTTCATTCTACAAGAATTTTGGCCAATCTGTACCTTTAGCTTAATCCTGTAAGCAATGGAGGAGTGGACACAGTATCAGAACCTGTCCAATCATTTTTGTGTCTTGATGCTATTACATGGACAGCATGATTCTGGAGTTTACTTTAACCCTTAGAGCTTTATTAGTGACATTTTGCTTTATTGTTTTAATTAAAAATGTTATTTCATAATTATTTAGTTCAATTAGCTAATGGTTACATAATAAATGACATTTACATCTGATTGTAACTTGGATTTCATTTCAATGTCAAAAAATGTAAATAATTTTTTCTCTCTGTGAAACAAGACATTGCACCATAGTAACTTTTAGTTACATTTAAAAATTAGTTGCAAAAAGGAAAACTTCTAAGAGTCAAAAAGTTAATGTTATGAATGTTTAAAGTTACAAAAAAAACATTTTTGAATATAGCTGCACTTTCTGATGATTTTGTTTCAAATGTTAACAGTATGTTTGTGTTTCTGGTGCAGTTATGAGAAGCGGTTATACTGAGGGCGGCAGCAGAGGCCAGACAAGAGCGTTCCCCAACGTTCCAACCCCAACGGTGACCAAACACAATGGATTCATGTAATCCTTACACTTCTGGCACTTCTCTTCTCCTACCTGGTCATCATTCTCTAATGAAAAGACTGTATTTTGCTCCCTGGTGTGATCTGCAGTAAGAACCAACAGCAGAAGTGCAGGTGCCTGGCCTCATAACACAGGCATAACCATTATTGTGCATTTTCCGCTTCCCAGTGGGGTCTCTTGGCTTTCTCTGAGAATAACAGTCCATTTGGTGATAGGAGGCTGTTGTTCAAGCCCTCATTTCATGACACACATCACTGGTTAATACAAATACTGGTCTAAGTTATTTCAAATAATAGGGGCAATGCACTACATACACTACTGGCTGAACATAACTTCATTAGCAAGAAACACAGGCTCCTATCATATGCCGCTGTCACCCCACCGGCAATAAGCTCTAATACTGTGATTCGGCTGGTTTTTAAGGCACTAAGGGAGCTGTATGTACGAATGTGAATTTCAGACTGACAGTAATCAGGTTCATGTAAATGCACACCACTGAAGAATAGCACATGGGCTTCGTGAGTTGCAGAATGCTTAGGCTTAGGCTCTGCAGTAAGCCTGCTAGGAGAATAGAACCAGAAGTGAAGCATTAGCCTTAAGTTCAGGGATCCTCTCAACCTGCACGCCTTATTAAAGCAAAGGAAAAAAACACCAGGAGACAGTTAGCTTTAGCTTTCTACAGTTAGTCGTTCCTGACTGTATGACTTTGACCCAAGTTGACTACCATGCTTGTGTTCAACATCTTCATTTAATTATTGTAATGATAATTGGCTCTACAGATTACTTTACCTGGAAGTGCAGGTAAAGTTATGGGTCTAGTTATTTGGTTAATGGTGCAAAACGATAGTTTTGTACATTTGCTAAGTGTAATACTTTGTTGTGTGAGAAACCGTATCTTCTTCAAAGAAATGTAGACGTTCATGCATCTACATGTAAGATGTTTACTTTAATGGTGGCGATGTGTCTGACTGCTCTTTTGTCTGAGTGATTGAACTGAGAGGAATGTATCCTGTGGGTTTGCTTCATAACCAGTCCCCCTGTATCTCTGGCAAGTCAGACAGTTACCCGCATTTGTACAGACTAAAAAGAGGTCTAAAAGAAGTCTATTTTATTACTGTGCTTTATTTTATTGAATGTTCCTGTATTATTTATTGAGAGTGTTCTTCTGTAAAGGAACCCGTTGAAGTAAAACGCAAAGCCGTCATGCATAGGCTCTTCTCGTAAAAGAGGAACTACTTGGCCACTGTTTTATAAGAAGGCCTAGAAGGGCTTAGAGGCTCAGAGCATCTCAAATAATCAAATATCTGTGCTGTAGCTACATAAGCACAGATCCACTGTAAAGTTTGGGAAGTATAATCTCTTCACAGAGACAACCAAGACTGTTTATGACTTCTGTGTTTGTCAGGCTTTTGCAGCTTGTGTATTACTCTGGGTGCACAGGAGTATTAATAAAGATGAATATTATGAACACAAGTCTCCTCTCATTCTTATTTGCATATTAGCACCAAGTAATAGTAATCGTTCTGAAAATGTATAAAGACAGCGAGTGCCAAAAGATTGGGATGTTTAGTTTATTTCATTTTTGTACATCCAACCATCCCTTCACTTTCTTACTTTCTTAACCCACCTATTTTCAACATTTATTATTTCTGCCACAGCCCATGCTGTTTACATCAGTCACACCTGCACAAGCATGTAAGAGAAAATCTTAATTTCTTGTTCTAACCCTATTAACATTTTAGGAAGCAGTACAAAAGCTTTTAATAAAGAGAGCTGTAATGCAGAGGAGAAAATGCTTTTTTGTTTCGCTTAATGTTGATGCATAAGGAGGAAATATCAGTTCAAAACAGCAAAATGATTTCTTTGCCACAGACATGCAATGACTGGTATTGCTATAGTAGAATTAAAAGCGTAGTCTCCTTATTGTAGTTTTCATTTCTTTATGGCATTTTCATGCAGCTTTCACTTGAGGACCTCATTTCCCACGAGTAAATGTTTCAAGTAAACCCACACGTCACCTCAGCACACAGCACTCTGAGTCTGTTTTTCAAAAATGTTCTTAAGTGCTAAAATTAGATTTATTACTAATGGATAAAAAAATGACACATTGCATTAGCAGCCAGACAGTGCCGGTGAATATATACAAGGCACTTTGTCACGGGTCCAAATGATAAAAACATTTTTGCACTTGTAATTCTGGCCACATCTGTTTCATTAAAAATTTACTAAAATAATCCCATTCGTGATCTCTATCAACCAACACATACAGTGTGATGGCAGGTTAACAAGGGGGCTTATTTTGGTCATTTTGCTAACAAGAAGGATGGGAAACCCCCTCAACATGCCTGCTATATGCCTGATATTTAACTCCATGTTTTGTTAAAGGGCTGGCCTGAATTATTTGAATGCTATAGTGTTCATTGTCTAGGTTGTTGTTTGGTTCACAGTTTAGCATTTTAAAGTAATAGAGCGCAGATGTATAACAAATCATGGGAGCACTTTAATTTACAGAGCAATGAGAAAAATGTCCATGCTCAGCCAGTTCCTCAAATTTCATGTGCAAATGAAATTGAAAGATTCTTATAGCCAGAGGCATTTTTTGCTGCTGTAGCTCCCCAACAGAACCCTTTGAATCATGAAGTCTCGTGCACTTGAGCTGAAGAGCAATTCGTGCATATAAAACCCTACGATGCATGTGCCATTGTCCTACAGTTCGATTGTGTCGCTGCTGACACTGAGTGCATCTATCTGTCTGCAGACTGTGATAAATTCAGCTTGCACAGCCAGTTCATCAGCCAGTGTGAGAGCTTGCCCCTTCTCATATAAACTATCTCTGGAGGTGGCAGAGTCCAGGGCCATATACTGCTTCTGTGATGGACGTCCTGACTGCACCCGGGGCAGGCTCCCCCTGGGCAGGCTGCTCTGAGACTGGTGTCTTGAGGTGAAGCTGCTATAATAAGCTGCTTGACCTCCATGACGTCTGGGGCCTCCATGTATGAAGCTGGAGTTCACATCCCTATGTGGAGACTCCACATCCCCACATGAGGCAGTGCGGTACAGTACAGGCTCAGCGGAGCTTCCCCGGCAGGGTTGCCCATCTGGAGGTCCACGTGTGCTGAGAGAGAGCCTTGAGGAGCTAAAGAGACTTCGGCGAAACAGGGCCTCACTGTTCAAAGCCTCATCAATGCTACGCCGTAGGTCGATTGGAGATGGGGGCCGTAAGTCTACTGTGAAGTCACCATTTAGGCTGATAATAGATGACCCTTGAGAGCCCACCGTGGCATTCTTTGTGGTTTCAGCAAGCTGCGGCGCAGCTTGATTCTGAGGGCTGCTGGGATAATGAAGGTCCAACCCTTCTGATTCATTAAGTGGCATCTCTGCTAGGGTGTAGAGTGGTACGCTCTCGCTCTCGTCCCGCACCATCCCATCCCGCAGGCTCAATTTCTCTCCTGGCCTCTTGGACCAGCCGCTTGGCAGGATGGTGGGCTTGGTGTTTGCAATTGTGCACCCTGTGGATGACCTGATAACAGAGATGGGTAAATATACTGTTAATTATTTAATTACTGAATCAAGTGCAAGAAAAAGTAACACCATTGAACTGTTGTGATGAGGCATCAGTGGCACTCATCAGGAAGAAATAGTGCCATCTACTGGTTAACTTCTGCTTTGACAGCCAAGTTCAATTCTCATTTCTGTTGACTCCTGGAGTTTCATTAATCCAAGAGAATTTTATATTTATATTTGGTTTGGATAGAAGTGTTTAATAGCACAGTATAACAATACCCCATTCTTGTATTTTTGATGTGGATATAGTTAACAGCATTTTTTATGTTTAGATGGGTTAGATGTTTAGATGTTTAGTTCCTGTATAGGTTTGAAAAGGTAACAGTCCATTAAACTGCTTTGAATCATACTGCCTTAAAATGTTTTCTTCAAGGTTCCAGTCAGATGACAAATAAAAATTTCTTGTGTTCTGTGACTATGGTACTTTGTTTTTTGTTACATAAACTATAGCACAAGCCTGTAGGTGCTCCCCATATATACTGTGTATATGTACTTGTTAATGTATGAAAGATGTTTGCACTGATTGCACTATGGCTGGAATAAAGTTACTGCTTTTGTGTCCTTGAGAAATGACTCTTTGGTGGTCTCGTTATCTTGTATTTCCTTGAGTCAGATAATGGAAAAGAAAAAGTTGGATGACAGCATCCCACCTAAGCACAGATTTTAAGAGGTTTTCATTACCGAAAAACCATTGGAAATGCAGTTTAGTCCAAGACTAGGCTTAAATCTTGTTTATTAACCAGGCTCTGAATGATTAAAATCAAATGGACTAAAAGGTGTATTCAAATTATGCTTGTGTAGAAGTAGACACATTCTCATTTGAGGATAATAATAGCACACATCCGACCAAATAAAAGTCCACATGAATAAATTGAAGTACCTTTGCCTCCTGAACACTGAGCTCCAGCGGCCAAGCTTAGGGACTGCTCCTCCGCAGCAGAGGAGAGGGTGTGTGACAACAAGTGCCAGGCTGAGACACACTCCTGCCTCACAAACTCTGCAGCTGAGCTGGAAACCCCACCAGGGCCAGGGCATCATTCCCACAGTTTCCTCATCGATCAGCCCTGTCGCATGCAGAATAGCGTAGAGCCTGAGCCCCCCACATGCCAGGAGGAAAAGTGCTGAGAAAAGGCCTGTCCCTGCAGCTCTCTCCCAAACACCAGCCTCCCCCAGGGGGCAGTGGCTGGCAGGGTGGTCCGGTGACATCTCTCTCAATCTGTAGACGTGCTTGCCATTGGTGCGAGCGCAACAGTAGAACAGCAGGTACAAGAAGGAGAGGAATGTTGCCAGCAAAAAAAAGGCAGCAGGAGGGAGAAGAGGGACAACTGGCAGAGTGGGGAAAAGTTTTAGAATGGCCACAGATCCCATCACCACAGCAACATGCACCAGAATGAGTGCAGCCAGTAGGCAGCCACAGCGCCGCAGGGTGTGCTGGGAGAGTAGCTGGGCACGAGAGCGGGCAGACAGCAGCAGCAGCAGCAGGCCAAAGGCAGCGGTCAGGCATGGATAAGCAGCCTCATGCAGGAGGCGCGTCAAGGAGTCGGGGAGCCGCTCCCGTTGACCATACGGGTCATAAAGCAGCCACAGGGCACGACTAGAGCCAGCCAGCAACTGCAGGAGGTGGAGGAGGCTGACGTGGGCACAGCCAGATGGCCAGCATATGGGCAGACACAGCAGGCTGAGGGCAGAGAGCAAGGCTACCAGGGAGAACACGCAACCCAGCCCATACACCTGCAGCTCCCACGCCAGTCCCCATGTTGCCATGGCAGCATTCCAGTCAGATAGCAAAGGCACCAGCATAGGCGGGGTCAGGGCTACAGGGGGCGAGGTCATATCATAGCTAGGATGTGGCACAGGGGAGGCAGGAAATAGGACACTGGAGAGGTCGTTGTCACGGATACCAGGACTCCAGAGTGGGTCCGTGGTGTTGCAGATCCCTGTGGTATCCAGGTTGCAGTCAGGTTGGGAGGAGGATTCAGCTAAATCATTGTGGTCAAGTGCAGACAAGCCTGAAACATGTAGAAACAGTGTATTTAGAATAACTTTGCTTAGTGAATGTGATTTTGTTAAAAAAAATGTTTTTTTTCCCCTCCAAGGGTGGTTTAAAGGCCTAAATATTGAGTGCTGGCATTACAGCAAAGATTCCCAAGGCAGCATTGTCACAAATACAGACACTGATTAGTTTTGTTTGTAAAGAGCTAAAGAATATAGAGATAAAGAATTATAATGCTGTACAGTCCTTTTGGATACACACATGAGCGTGTAGTGCATTCATGTGCAATATGAGGTACTGTAAGATACATAGAACCTGTATTAGCAGCAGTTTGCCAGTAGAGGGTGCTTTTTCAGAGAGAATAAAATGTTTCAGTTTGAAACTGGATCCTATGTTGTGCTAGAGAAATAAACACGACAGAACATACCTAAGCAAACTGGAATAATATGTTCAGATACACATCCTGAGTCAAGCATAGAAAAATAGTCCCTTGAGCCAAATGGGGCATTAAATGGTTGCTGTGTAAATTAGCTGGTCCATTTTACCAGCAGAGATGCGGAAGTAGGACTGCGTTAAATGGGTCACACACAGACACATTCTCAACAAACACACACACACACACACACACACACACACACACACACACACACACACACACACACACACACACTCACAGTGCAGATTAGGAGGCATTGACCTTGTTGCTGCTCTCATTCCTGCACCTATTTAAAAACTTGAATCTAGCACACATTTAGCAGTGGCATCACTTAAAGAGGAATTCCACTTCCTCCAACCTAATCTATATCTGCGATGTTTGTAATAGACAAGAATGTAGATGCATTTGTCATACATGAATACACCACAGCACAGCACACATTCTTTCTCTGCATTTAACCAATTCACCCGAGTGAACCAGCGGGCAACCAGTGGCATAGCGCCCTGAGAGCGGTGTGTGGGGACCCTTGCTCAGAGGTGCCGCTGGCAGTTATGTGACTCAAACCTACACCCTTATAAAAAACAAGGGCAACTCCTTTACCTCCAGACCATCAGCTGCCCTTTGTAACTGCTATAGTGTTTTGGATGAATAGGTTTTTTATTCTTTTCTATATACAGGGAAACTAAAATGGTCTGTTGTGATAGATGCACATTTACTGTAGCAGATACATTTTGGTTAGTGCCTATAATACAGAAATAAATAATCATGAATGATCTGCTGTTTACATTACAAAGTTTAATGTTACAAATACATCGGTGGTAAATGATTACTTGTTATTTTGTGGGCTTGTGGGTCTGTTCAGCATCAACAGCATGCTTAAAAGGCAAAATACAACAATATTATTTACGGTAGGAAAGGATGCACTGCAGTGTTTGTTCCTTCATCTGTGACCTGGATTACATTAAAGTTTCTTATAGGTTCTGCCCAAACTATCCAGGCCTTGGGCAGAGACTCTGACTTCTTCAATGAATGACTACTTCCTGCACTAAAGCAACAACAGATTTTCAGACACTGAGTTAGTCTAATGGAAAATACGCTTACAAAAAGTGCCTTTGTGCCAAATATAGTGGATCAACTAAGTCATGCTTTATTTCAGAAATGTTGTTTTTCATTGGAGCTACAAAAGCCAAACAGTTAGCTTTATGTAAACTGCACGTGAAAATCGGCACACACTTGATTCATTTGATACTACTTTTATTGGTTGGTATAAGCAAATCTGAGCAATGCCACATGGCTTGAGGCAAGTGTGTGACCACCTGGACAGTTTGAGTGAAGCTAATTGATGAGAATGAGCTCCCATTACCTGCTATTAGCTCTGTAGCTATAACAGAAATTGAAAGTAGGATACAAGAAGTGTCTTAGCTAATGAACTACATTTGGGGTGTAGGGGCAAAAGGTTTTTTTAGCAAACGATTCCATTAGGACATCATTTAATCTCTGAATTGACAGAAAGAACAAAGTTAATCATAGATTTATAGCGAAAGGATCACAGTAAATCATGCCGGTATTACATCAGAATGGTAAACTGATGCACTAAAATGAACTGGTTATTTTTTTAGTTATCTGGTATTCCTAATTTCCTAATGGTCAGCATTTAAATGAGTACTTATGCAACATTTTCTTAAAATGTTATGTACTGCTCTTATGCTTGAAATGTCTTGTGATTGCACTTATGTCTTGTGCTGTACTGTGAATATTTCTAGTTTCTTGTCTCCAGTGATTCATTCTAACAGTATCAATAACTCAAGGAGATTTTGGAGTCTGACCTTTTGTACTAACTTTGGAAACATTCTCTGACTAGGCAGAAAAGGACTCTTGGAAGTTTCTCTGAATGAAGATGTCAGGTAAATGACAAAAAGATAAAATGCAAATGTAAATGAAGCAACAGAAGACAGCGTGGCAGTATGACAATAAAACAGCAGGGCTTTTTCCTCTACTCACTCTGCAGTGATGAACAAAGCTTGTGTGCCTCTGGAATACTGATTGCACTCTGCAGTGTGTGGGACACCAACACAGACTATGCAGATACCTGACAGTGCACTAACAGAACAGCAAAGATGTGAAGTTGGTGCTGAGACAATAGTGAAGGCAATATTTCATTTACTAAATCAGTAGCTGGTTTGCACTGTGCCTAAGTGTGTTTCAGCCTCATTATTTGACACAAAATAATTTCATACTTCATTAAAGGTTCATACTTAAATAAATGTAGATCATTTACTAGATACAAACATAATCACTTATATCCTAATGCACTTATATATGTTGTCAAATAAAAAATGCAGCTAATTGATATTACCTTTCGGGGAATTGGTCACAACCATTTTTGCACGAGGAGGCTTCTTGGTGAACTCCTCTACCACTTCTCCACTGTCCTGCCTCGCTGTTGGTAGGTCTTTCAGACCCTTTCTTAGACCTATGCTATCTGAAAGCTCTTCTATATTCGTTCTCTGAGCAGTGGCTTTAGACTTCCCTAGTGTCCAGTCAGCACTAAGCCCACTTTCTACTCTTCCATGATCAGGGGATGTTTGGGACATGTGGAAATCGATGAACTCTGTCGATCTTGTATATTCTGGAGACCCAAAAGCGGGGTTCTGGACCTGAGAGGGTGGGTGTGGAGACGGCTTGAGGGTTGGGGCTAAGGTGTTTTTTGAAGAATGAGCCATATTGCCAAAATGTAGTCCAACCAAATCACTCTGCTCATTGCCCTGAGTGACTATCCGAGTTGTTGAGGTTCGAGTTGTTGAGTCTGTTTTAAAGGGGGTTGTATTTTCTATCCATGTTGTAGGTCGATCTGCAAATGACATATCCCTTCTGCTCTTGAAAACAGATGCTCTGCTGAGGGCATTTTTGTTCTCAGAGTTGGTTGTAAGATCTGAGAAGAGTGAATTGATCATTGGTGGAGTAGTGGCATCCATCTTGGCTGCAGATGTCAGTGTACGGCGGGTGGGCTCTGTGACTGCGTTTTTATGAGTCCAGCTTGGTTCTTCCGCATCTCTATTCAGGGACACGGTGTGTAGGCTGCCGAACAATGTGACACTGAGAACCAGCACAAATGGTCCACTGTGAGGGACCATGCTTGCAACCCTCTTAGCTAAATCACAGCTCGTGCAGACGCCTTTCTGCCTCCATCTCAGTCCTCCATGCTCCTCAGCCACTGAACCTGTAAAACAGAAAGAAAAAGTGTTTCAGTTCTCTAGTTCTAGCTCAGGTCAGTTCTCTGCTATAGCTGGTATAGCTGTGCATACAGACAGTGTCCTTTCAGGCTGTTATCTTCTGCCTGCCCCAGTTTGCAGCTGCACTGTGCTGTACTAAAGCTTCTATGGTCCAGTGCTGTAAATGACTGGATTACATCTGAAGCTCCGACCTCACAGCCCATCAGCCCTCATCAATCTTCCCTTACCAGTATTGATCAGTCATGTGATCTGGACTCTGCACACCATACCAATCAAGATCACTGAGCCTCATAACTAGGCACACACACGCATTGGTTGTTTTTTGGGTCACATAAGCCCCTTAGGTATTATATATGGAGATTCCAATAAGTAATACGGATCTGTTCTCAAACCACTTTAAAGTACTTCATTTTTCCATGATATATGCTTTTGGGAGCAGACTTTGTACACAACTATTTGGGCTGTATTATGATTACCATCCTTTTTAGTCATTAGTCATATGCAGCATTATGGAAAAAAAGTGCAATTTACTTTGGCTAATCTTAACCACAAAAATTTAAACATGTGGTTTGTAAATTATACTATCATTATATAATAATAATAATAATAATAATAATAATAATAA
The DNA here is from genome assembly GCA_037974485.1 of Hemigrammopetersius urotaenia. Classification (NCBI taxonomy): domain Eukaryota; kingdom Metazoa; phylum Chordata; class Actinopteri; order Characiformes; family Alestidae; genus Hemigrammopetersius; species Hemigrammopetersius urotaenia. The sequence continues at coordinate 11,390 of JBBPDC010149890.1, forward strand.
TAATAATAATAATAATAATAATAATAACAATACAAAGTCAAAGCACCTTACATAGCCAGGATCAATTATTTTCTTCTTTCCTGAACATTTTTTCCTGAACATGTACTAAAACACACACACACACACACACACACACACACTAGCACGAAGCAGCATGCTCTTTATAAATTTAACACTGGGATGTTAAAGATTAAAGACATAGCCATAGCAGCACTCACATCCATTAGACTCCTTCCAGCACAGTGAATGATGTACATTAAACCATCTGCAGTAGAAACCTCAACAGCATCTCTCTTCAGCTCCTCTCTGCTCTTTCTGTGGGGTCCCCCCCACCACCACCACATTCTCTGCCTGCTGAGTGTTTATATGCTCCACATGAGCCATAATGCAGTATTATTGCTCAGCCACTATACAGCAGTAATTAAAGATGTACACATAGACACATACACAAACAAATACATTCAAGACCCAGACAAGCTGAGGGAAAGGGCCTCACCCCAGGAAGCATGGAGGTAGAGACAGAAATAGGAGTAATCCCTCTGTTGCCGCTCTGCTCCTGAAAAGCTGTATCTCTGCCTGGTCCTGCGCATGTGTGTGTGTGTGTGTGCATGTGAGTTTCAGTGCTCTCACTCTGGCTCCGTCACAGACAAACACACACCTCTGCCTCAGTCTCCCTCACAGAATCACACACCAGCTGACACACCCCTTTTTTGCCCTTCCCCCAGTGTACTTACACTTTATGTGTGATTTCACCAGCTTCATTCATCTGAGCTCCTCTGTCTGTCTCTCAGCCAACACAGGATTAGAACTCTTAGGTGTTTGACTGCCTCGCTATAGCCGCACTGCAAAACAGAACAAAGATGGAGATTTCCTTTCCCCATGTTGGTGCAAATGAAGCGTTTCTTTATATTCAATTTAATCAATCAGTACTCAGCACTGTGACTTAATTGGTCAGGAGTCAATTAATGGTATGATGACTCACTCATTAAAACACCATAATATTCCTTTTAACAATCTGTTTTAAACTTCTGGCCATGCTCCACAGCAGGTGCGCTTTTAACAGAAACTGTCATTTGCGTCTGGAGCAGAGGAACGCAGTGTGGAAATAAAATGCATGCTGGCGTAAACTGCACACTTCACTTCAGAACTCCATGAATAACCAGAATTGTTCCACGATAAATCTGTCCCTTAGCACACCACGCTATCAAACTGCATGAAGGGAATGGTCTCCAGTCTCAGGGTCTTCAGTGCACTATACAAATTTATCACTATACAAACTAACCCTAACCCTGATCAACCAAAAACGCTAAACACACGTTAACCTGTGCACAATGGGCAGTTTCAAGTTTTCTCTTCTTTTCTTTTTCTTTATTTCTCCTTGTTTTAGAGATCGTTTGGGTGTGCTGTTCATATTTTTATGAATTCAGGCCACACTTTATGAGTAAACTGATCATCCCAGTTATGGTATCGACTGGGTTTAATCTTCCTAAGGCTGCATACATTTACAACCACCAGTCCATTGTGGAGAAATAATAGATGGTCTACAGAGAATCAGCCCAGTGTCTGCTGTGAGACAGAACGTTCAGGATCTAGATAAATTAAAACAGAGCCGGCAGGGAGAATATGAACTAGGACACTCTTAAAAACCTACTTTTGTAAGGAGAGGGCAGTTGGTGCTGCATCAAACGGTTAAACCTATGCTTAGCATTACAAGAATGATGTATTTTTTATATGTGTACTGTTATGGTCTGAATTTGTTTTAGTTATATTTATGACTGTTTCAATCATCATCATGTTGAACACCACAATAATTATAGTTATATTCCTATTGGTCTTTCATTGATTCTGGACTGTGGATGTGACAGAGTCTGATTGCCTCTGGAGCAGTTAAGAGCACAGGAAGGCATCAAATGAGCCAGAACAAAAAAAGGTGTTTGTTACAGAACAATGATGAGCCGGTTCAACGCATGACATCATTGTGCTTCACAGTCTGATTCCCCCTCAGGCTGGTGGCACCTCTTTCGGGCCTGCTAATCATGTGCATGAGTGCTGCTGAAAGTAGAGCTGCTGAGCTGAGGCTAACTTCTGCAAACAGTCCAGTGACTGCCAACACACACTCTCTACAGTGCCTCTGATTACTGATCAGGATGTGAAAAGCACTCAGATTAATTTCAGCCCGGCAGCAATTTGTCTGATGTGGATAAAGACATGGTGGGACTTTGACAGCACACAGCAGTGACCGACATGAGTCCTGAGTCTGACCTCAGTTAAACAGTCCAAAGCATATGCTGCTGACAAAGAAATGTTATTAGAGGTGCGTCATGAACAATCCCCATCAGTAAAAACCTTGTTCTCTACCTTGTAGCCCATTTCCATCAGTTTTAATTCCAAGGCCTCTGGCTGCCTTTTACACTGCTCCACCTGGTGTTAGTAATGAGGACAGGCAGACTATACTTAGTTTTCATATGATAAAGTATAGTCTCTTGAAAAAAAATTTAATATCAAAATATCAAAATTTAATCGAATCAAAAGTCACAGTAAATTTTGTGATAATTGTAATTTATTATGTGTTTTAAAAGACCCAGGTGACATCTAGTACGCTCAAAGAACTTTTTATATGTCACTGAAAACAAAAACATATGATGGAGGACCATATTCAAGAAAAGAAAAAGAAAATCAGTTATATACACTGTGCACATATAATGCCAGCTTATAAAATGTCATATGTTTACAATAGTGAATAAAGAATTTAGTATTTAGAAATATACTCAGACTGACGCTGTAGGACTTCTATTTTGAAGTTATGGTTCGAGTTAGTAAGATCAATATTAATATTAATGTCATCAGTTATTCAATTGTTATGATAAATTGTGTGACAACATGCTTTTCTTAGCTACGGAAGCCTATTGCTGCCATGACACTTTGCTTAACAGATCTGTGATAATCAGGACTCAGTTGAATCTTTCATTACAAAGACTGCATAAGTAGGCCTAGTCGCTGGATTAATGAACATCACTGGATTAAAACAGTGAAAATGTACTTGTTTAAATATTGTTTAAACTAGCAATAATTATTACACTGGCTTAACGTGTTAAATTTTAAAATAAATTAATTTACTAATAATATCTGAAAATATCAGTTATATCTGACATAGTTCTGCCATGTCACCGCCCCTCCCTAAATCTTTCAATCCATATTTTTGATCTATCTTATCATATGGATGAAAGGAATGTTTTACATGTAATTCAATTAAACTCATTGTAGCCTTTTGGTCCCAAGTTAATATTCAACAAAAAATTTGAAAAAATTAAATGTAAGCTAAAAAAAACTAAATAAAATAAACTCCCATGGGCATACAGCTACACTATATGGACAACGGTATTGGGGGGCCTGACCATTACACCACCATGCACTTTAATAACACTGCATTCAGACTTTAATATGGAGTTGCTCCCATATTTGCAACTATAACAGCATCCTGGTGGCTTTACATAAGATTTTGGAGTTTCTGTGGGAATTTGTTCCCATTCATTCTGTACAGCATTTATGAAGTCAGACACTGATGTTTGACAAGAAGACCTGGCTCACAATCTCTGTTCCAGTTCCTCCACACCAAACTCATCCAACCATGTCTTTACGGAGCTTGATTAGTGCACTGGGGCAGTCATGCTGGAATAGAAAAGGTATTTCCCTAAATTGGGTCCACAAAGTTGGAAGCACGGCGTTGTCAAACGTAGTATTAAGATTGCCCTTCACTGGAAGTAATGGAAAACCTGAAAAACTTGAGTGTCCCAATACTTTTGGTCATATAGTATATTTCATCACGCGGCATTCAGGTGGCGTTCCGACGCTTGTCTCCCACCTCCCGTTTCTCCCTCTGCTGTGGGCGTGGCCTCTTAAATTCTATTTGTCAAACCGATTCTTTTAAATTCTGCTTTTTAATGAATCAATTCGTGATTCACTCGTTGTCTAGCGTCTCCACCGTTCTAGATAGGACTGGTTTGCTACTTATTTTTTTGGAGACATACTCAGAACATTAAAAAATAGTCAGATGCGGTACAAAGTATTCGAATTTCCAGATTTATCCTTTCTATGCTAGACTGTTGTGTTTATAATTATGCATAATAATTTCGTATAATAATATACGAATATATTTTTATTCTGAATTTCCCTCGGGATAAATAAATTTCCCTCTCCTCTCCTATCCTGTCCCATACAATCCCATCCTATCCCATTTTATCCTGTCCCATCCTATAACATCCTATCCCATCGCATCTTGTCCCGTCGCAACACATTCTATCCAATCCCATTCTATCCCATCCTACCCCAAACCTCCCATCCTATCCCACCTTATCCCGTCCCATCTTATCATATACTTTCACATCCTATCCAGGGGCGAATTGACAGTCTGTGCGTTCTGGAAAAGTACTGTGCACGGCCGTCGGCCACCTTGATCCTATCCCATCCCATCCTATCTCATTCTCTTCTGTCCCATCCTGTCCCATCTTATCCTGTCCTGTTGTACATGTTCAGGGTATCGCGCAGAATCCAGTCCTGACTCGTAATTCGAGCTATTGAAAAGAATCGGCTAATAAGAATGATTCATTTGTGAGTCCGGCGTTGCTGCAGGCAGAGCGAGGACAGACCCGAGCATGCACGCGAGAGGGTGGCTGAAAGTTCTGTGTCGCGTGCGGCTCGCTCCTTTCCCACCCGTCTCCCATGGAGACAGTCGGAGCGGTGTTTACAGCGGCCTGTGTTCTGCCACCAGCCCGCCCAGCGCCTCCAGGTAGCCGAGTACAAACCGTGCCTGTGTGCCCTCTCTGTTTAAAAATACGTAGACATTTATGCAGCTTTTCTCCTGAAGAAACCGCACTCCGCTGTCAAGGGGTGGTTTTGAGCTTCCGAGCTCCAGCAAAAAAGTAGTGGGAGTTTGAGACTCTTGTGTCATGGCTGCTTGTGCTTCTCAGCTCTGTGTTTTCAACTCCATGCAGGGAATTCCGTGTTTTATTGCTCATGAAGTCACGTTTGTAGGCGATACATGTACTATCTGAATTTGTTGGCCATTTGCAAACGACAACAGGTAAGTTAAGAAATGGCGTTTGTTTCTTTTATCTCGCATGATAATTTGACATGTTTGGAGCTTTTAAGCCTCTTCGTTAGCTTACAGACGCTTTTTCATGTCTGTTTTGTTGGCTAACAAGAATAAAAAACGAGATGTTTTTGGAGTTTATTGGCTAAGTTAATTGAGTTATGGTCATGTTCTGATACAAGTGTTTGGTCAAGCCGACCTCTTTTTTTTTTTTTTTTGTTATTTTGCCGTTTTCTGCTTTATTCTATACTATCTGGTGATTTCTTACGTCATGTTTTGTTTGTGAGTAGTGTTGGCGTGTGTGTAGAGGTCACACTCATTACCACACCGTTAACCCTGACCTTTATACACACATCGGTAAGACTGATTTAGGTTTAGGGTATAAATGCTTTGGTTGAAGGGAGAGAACAGACGAGTTTATTTGAGTTGTAGACTTTATTTTTTTTGTGTAATTGGTTTGATTGGTGCTCCTTTGTTCAGACTAAGTGGTTATGACTTGTTTTGTATTCAACAGAAAGTCCTCAGAGTAGGTGTTACAGTTTTCCAATTTGTCTGTTACAAATGTGAATTGTTGCTCTTCTATAGTTTATTTTATGTAATGCGTTCAGAAGAAATCTGTGTTTTTATTAAGGTACTTTCTGACCTGTGTTGGCTTGTGTCTGGATAGCTAAACGAAACGCGTCCCTTTATTGTATAAAAAGAAAGGGTACATATTTACATAGTTAGCATATATTTAAAACAATAGATCAGGATATTTTACGGTTTCTGATGTTTTATGTGTTTAAAAAGAATTAATGAGAGAAATGCACAAAGAGAATCTGTATCTTTAAAATATACTGTATATGCCAGAATGTTCATTTGAAACATGCCAGTTGGCCAAAGTCCCCCTCTAGTCATGAGAGAGACTGATAACGAGTGACATGAACTGCATACATATATCTATGGTCTATGTTAGCTGGGGTCTGCACAGGTTGTTGAATACTGGAATGCACAATTGTCTGTGCATCAAGAAAGTAGATTCTTCTGCCGCTTGTTCTGTAAGTAATTACAAAACTTTCAGTCTTAGTGTTTTCTGTTAGTTTATGGTACTAGATTTAAAATAAGATTATCGATATCCATGTAGCATTGTGTTTAAAAAATATAAGGGTATCAACTATGTGAATTGAACTAGATCATTGCCTGTATTAATAATGCATTGACCAGAAGCAATGTATACAGCCACTCTGACGAGTCTGTGTCTTTGTAGGTCCGCTGCTGTGATGTCTTCAAAGGATGTTACCTTGAGTGGCATAACTGCACACAAGATCAGGAAAGGTGTTACACTTTATGTAAATGAGCAACCGGTGAAACCTACGGTTGCGGGCCCACCTGTTGAGCCGAAACCCCTACTGCTTATGCTGCCCTGGCTGGGCTCCAGGCCCCAGGCTCACGCCAAGTACCGCGAGATCTACCTCAGAACAGGTGCTGATATACTAGTTGTAGAAACAGAGGTGAGTATGTTTCTCTGGCCTCGCTGGGGTGTGGAGTATGGCAGCCAACTGCTGGAGCTTCTGGAGAGTGAACGTTTTTCACAACGCCCTCTGTTGGTCCATGCCTTTTCAATTGGAGGATACACTTTCGCCCAGCTGCTTGTTAATGTGGCCAAAGATGCCCATCGCTACCAGGGCTTCACCAGCAGGATCAGAGGACAAATATATGACAGCCTAGTCATTGGCTCACTGGAGCGCATGGCTGTTGGTAAGTAATACAGTCTCAAAGGCTGCAGCTAGGAGAGAACTTGATACCACTGGTATCCGGAGATTCCTCCTCAGTGCTCAGTCACACACCACAAATATGTTGGCACTTAACTTATGTGAGCGATGTGACAAAAAGCATGTTTAGAAAACATTATAAACCATTACCTCATTCTATTTTATTCCAAATGTGGTAAAGCAAAATATATTTCTAATTTTTTCAAATTATTTTACGAGGTAGATTGTAAGTGACTACAGATCTCCAATGGTACTGTAAAGTCAAGGCTGAGAACCACAACCCCACACAGCTACATCCCCCATGCTCAGACACTGCTTAAGTCTGACCGAGGCTTCAAAATTTAGCTTATGCAGACGCAGTGTGACAGTTGTATATTCAGCAGTCGCCCTACTGTTGTTCACAAGTTTTAGTTTTATTATTCTTTTTTTATAAAACTCTTCTACCATAAGCATGGTTCCAATGTTAAAACGTCCATTAATGTCCCCATTTAGTGCACGGGTAAACTTACCTATTTGACTATCCGATTATCCAAAAAAAATTGTCATTTTTTTAATTGTTTGATAACTACTGTAAACCTTTTTGTAGTTATGACACCAACTCCTTGTCTTCTGTGGTTGTGTTGCAGGTGTGAGTAGGAACTTGTTCCCTCTCCTAGGAGGTTTAGTGAAACATGTCAGCTTGCTTTATTTCAACCTTTTCAAACGCCAGACGGTAGACTACTTCAACGCGAGCATCGATTTGTTCTGGAATACACCTGTGAAAGCTCCTGCACTTTTCTTCTTTTGTGAAAATGATGCGCTGTGTGACCCTGAGGCTATGGAGAAAATGATGGAGCACTGGGGACAACAGGGCATTACTGTGACAAGCAGAAAGTGGGAGAAGTCTATTCATGCAGGGCATTTGTGGGCCCATCCTCAGGAGTACATATCCATCCTAGAAAACTTCCTCCACTCGGTCAACATGCTGTTTTTAAAGGCCAAAATGTAAATTGTGTGTGTTCTTTAACTTCCTGCATCCTGTCTAAGACAAAAAATGTTTAAATAAGATTTTTTTGGGAATGTTTTCATGTGCCTTAAGAATTTCATTGAGTCCTTGCAAATTCTGCAATGGCACTTTTAAATGTATAAAAAAAACTTGCACAATATGTTAATACATTGTAATACTTGCATACTAGGGGTGTCATGCACAGTGAGACAGATGCAGAACTCTGAGCGTGCATTGTCGAAACAGTAAATCGTGGAGAATGAGCACTCCATTATTTTTACTAACTGATGCAACTCTACTGTTTCAACACCAAAGTTTACAAACCACCAGCACCAGTCAACAGTGAACTGTAGTACATTCATATTCAGACATGATTCCTGTCTTCTTGCTCTTCTGTTATTAGTTGTGCAACTACATTGGCAGTTGTTTTTGTTGATTCAGGTTTTGTTCAAAATGTGGATTATAAAGCTGCAAGCCCAGTATCATGGATCAAATAGTTGACTGTGTGTATTGTTGCCCTGATGTCCATAGACCAACTGTAACATAACCACCTACCTAATATTGTTTAGGCCTCCCTTTGGATGCCAAAACAGCCCCGTCCTTTTGCATGAATTCCACAAGACCTCCGAATCTGGCACCAGGACAGCAGCAGAACCTTTAAGTCCTGTAAGTCGGGCCTCCATGGTTCAGACTAGTTTCCCCAGCACTTCCCACAGGTCCTTGATTGGATTGAGTTGTGGGGAATTTGGATACCAAGTCAAAACCTGTTTTCCTGAGGGTGTGTACTTGGTCTGCAACAGTTATTAGGTAGATGGTATGTGCCAAAAGAACTTCAGAATGAATGGCAGGAGCCAAAGTTTCCCTGTTAAACATATTTTAAAGAATCACAGTGCCTCTGCTAGCTTACCTTCTCATAATGAAAATCTTCCCCAGCTAACAGTGCACCTGCACCTGCCCATGCAAATGATCATCAGGCCAGGCTTCTTCCATTGCTTTGTGGGCCACTTCTGATGCTCACATGCTTTCTGTTGGCAGGAAGGGGTTTGTACTGTGTTTTCAGATGGGTGTATTAATGCTTGAATGTCATTAAACTGTAACACACTTATAAAAATCCCCTTGCACCATGTAATGTCGCGTTTATTAATGTAGGCTACTGACAAAAAATAAATGTTACAGTGGATTGCCTAGTGTACTATTTGTCATTGAATGTTGGAAATTATTGTGATGTTAGAAGAATGATGATCTGGACGACTGATGTGTCGGCTCTCTTCACCAGCACTATCAAAACAGCTCTTGGAACAAAGGTGGTGTACTATTCCAGGTAATGTATGTCAGGGCACACAGAAGCTCCTCTGGCACAACAAAGTTATTTTTAGATTTTAATGCGTGTCATGCAGTGTGCTCCAGGCCTCCAGGGGCACTGTTCATCACACAGACAGACATCAGGAGCCTGAAAGAGTTCCGTTCCGACCGAAACATGTCAGCCCTGTAGGAAAACGTGTTTACAGATAGCTGTGAAACCAAACCTATTGGACATATCTTTTTGAGGACGGACAGAGTTTTGGAATAGAGACAGAGTCTAGCACTCTCTCTGGCTCTGGCCAGTTTAGCTGGCTTACTGGCAGCGACGAACTAGTAAAGCCCACCTGGCATTTCTATACGACCCTCCCGTTGAATAAAGTCTTAATTTGATCAGAATGTCTGCTTTGACCCTATTTGTGTCCAATTTACCAGCCTCTGCAGACACTGAGCATCTGGAGGAGATCTTCTCTGAAGTGGGACCTGTGAAACGATGCTTCGTTGTCAGAGAGAAAGGTAAGTTTCTTGTGTTATGAAATAAAATATAGCTACACGATGTACATAATATCAACATTGTGATCCCACCTTTCAATATTACGGTTCTGATTCCTTTTAAGATACTAATGTAATCAGTTTTCTGCGCCCAAAAAACTCGGAAGTCTATGTATTGCTTCAAATGCCACACTATGTGGACAAAAGTATTGGGACACTGCATTCAAATACATAGACTTTAATATGGAGTTCGTCTCCCTTTGCAGCTATAACAGCCTCCACTCTTCTTGGAAGGCTTTGCACAAGAGTTTGGAGTGTTTCTGTGGGAATTTGTGGCCATTTGTTCTGTAGAGTACTACTAGTAAGCCAGTTCAGCTCACAATTATTTTACCGACTCAAAGTCAAAGTGAACTTTATTGTCATTTCACCGTATACAAGTATACAGGGAAACGAAATGGCGAGAGCTCTGGAT
>JBBPDC010149929.1:0-21468 GCA_037974485.1 Hemigrammopetersius urotaenia
TGTGTGTGTGTGTGTGTGTGTGTGTGTGTGTGTGTGTGTGTGTGTGTGTGTGTGTGTGTGTGTGTGTGTTCAGTTGAAGGAGGGTCTTCAGAGAGTAACAGTTGAATAGTATTTTTGCTGGCTATTCCTAAAAATATATATATACAAACAGAAACACACACACACACACGTATATATACACACACACACATACGGACAGTAAACCATTTCCCGTTGAGCACTTCCTTGTTCTGAGAAAAAAAAGCGCGAAAGCCTACACACAAGTCATTTGTGAACTTTGACCTTTAAGTGTAGACACCACATGTGAACAAAAGGCAAAGATTAGACTCTGGTAAAACCTTTCCCCCTTTCCCCCTTTCCCCCTTTCCGCACACACACACACACACACACACTCAGTCAGTCAGGCAGGCCTTGCTTTCACTTTAACATACACCGACTCCAGCCATCATTCAAACTACATTGACTCATTTTACTGAGCTGCTCAGTCTTCCCTTACTTACACACAAACATGGAAACACGACTTGCACACCACCCTAAAAAAACAACTTACACAACAGCCTGGAAAACAGTGGCTTACACATCATCCTTCAGCTGGAGTATTCAACCCTATAACTAACTCAAAACACAATGTCTAGTCTGAATGAAGTCATAAAGTCATTGCAGGTTTGCGGGGCCTTTTCTTCATAGCTTAAGTCCTGAAAAACAAACGTGGTTAACGATAAAAAAATGTGGTTTCCTGAACTGCCTTTCACAGATTTCAGAGATAGAGACAACAGCGAAAGTCACATTGAATGACGCCAAAAAAAGATGCAGCCATGACACACAGAGTCTTTCACAAATCTTTAGTGCCTCTAGTGCTTCATGTTCCCTTTATAAAAACCCATATCCTCATTCACTGGTGTAGCAACTGTGTGTAGAAGAAGAGTGTGGGTTGTTATATGTATCCCTAAAAGAATCTATTTGAAGCCTCCATTGGTGTTATTTATGCTTGGGGCCTTGGGGGCTCATAGCCTGGTGGTTATAGAGTTGGCCCTGCCATCCCCTCACACTGCTCCCGGGCCCCCACTGCTTCACGCAGATCAATGGGTTAAATGCAGAGGGTAAATTTCACACTGTGTGCTGTGTTCATGTGTGACAAAAATGACCATTTCACTTTACACTTGTTTTGTTCCAAACACTGTTTGAAAAACTGGTTAACTGTTCAAGTTACCGGAAGCCTTGAACAGCACTGCCAAGGCCGCAGGCAGCCCATCAGCCAGTATTTGTTTGAGCAGGAGCACACTGGGAGGGAGTTTGGCTCTGTGCTGCTGATCAAGACCCCAATGCCCATGGCACTGATCTTTGCTTCATCATTGTGGAGTTTCATGAACAGAAAAGCTTACAAAGCTCGTGTTCACAAACCTCCTCAATGATGAAGCAAAGACTCTTAGATAAATATCATCTGCTGCTGTATTCATTCTGTTCATTAAATAATCTTCTGTGGGCTTTTTACAGAGCCCACAGTGAATTTGGGGCTGAAACTACAGATGCTTAAGGTTCTGCGGTTCACGGGTTGAAATGTTGAAGAAGATAATGAATGGTAATATTTATAATAAAGGAATAATTACAAAGACTCTTGCCTCCATCCGCTACAAAATCAATAAGAAGTACAATCACTTTTTAAGTTGGAGACTGTAGCTCCTTTAGCCCAGAGGCCACCAGTCTTATCCGCCAAGGTCTGGCCAAGAAGGACAACAGCCCATATCGGGTTGCTTCTGCTTGGCTAGAGTGAAAACCTGTCACCTCGTCGTTCCTTTGTGTTAAAGACTGTTCAAACCCTTGGCTGTACATTTGTGGGTGGTGGAGAGCACTCAACCTAGCAATGACATTCACTTGTGTTAGGATGCCTGCAACCCTACTGTGACAAAAACACACACACTACCAGGGTCACTGTTGTGCTAAGAACAGTCCACCCAAATAATAATCTAGACAACAGCAGCATTGTTGTCTACAGACTGTAGATATACACCCATCTAGTGCTACAGGTTTCCAGTAAAGTGGCCAGAGATTGGACAAATTCTAAAAGGAGGGGTTTCCAATAAACTGACCATTAACTGAAGATATGCTACAAGGAGGGGTTTCCAATAAAGTGGCCAGCAAGTGGAGACCAGCTACTACAGTTGGAGTTTCCAATAACATAGTCAGTGAGTGAAGACATGGTATAAATTAAGGGTTCCCAATAAAGTAGCCAGTGAGCAGAGATATGCTACAAGGAGGGGTTTCCAATAAAGTGGCCAGTGAATTAAAATATGGTTAAAAGGAGGGGTTTACAAAAAGTGATCAGTTAGAAGTAGTAGGCTACAAGGGAGAGATTTCAAAGGAAGCGGTATGTACACAAAGAACTGTGTGTGTGTGTGTGTGTGTGTGTGTGTGTGTGTGTGTGTTCCTGACTAGTCCATTTAATCAGCTTAACTCACCAGGTTGAACACAGTCTCCACGATGTCCCGGCTGGAAACGTCTCCAGCCTGGACCAGGCCCAGGAGAACGGCGAATTTCATCCGGATGCCCCTTATGGGAACGGCAGGGCCGAGCTGCGCGCTCCCGTCTTCACTGGCCATGGCTCAGGTGGGCCAGGTATGTGTGTCTGTGAGAGACTGTCTCACTGACTCTCTCTCTCTCTCTCTCTCTCTATCAGGTGAAGCACCTGTTCAGCCGGTGCCCCAACCCCAACGGCTCTGGCTCCGGTTACACTGACAGATGCCCTCGATAACCATTCACGGACACTGTAGTGGGCTCTTCACCTGCCTCGCCTCAGCTGTCTCTCTGCACTGGACCTCACCTGTCTCACTTTCTTCACTTCGAGCTGCTGCCTCGCGTCATTCGGAGCGCGGGCGCGACCTGTCAACGGTCGTCCGTGCGCCCTCTCCAACTTTAGCCCAATGCTAACACTTTACCAACTTTAAACCCCAAAAATACACACGAAAACTCCTCTCGACGTTTTGGGCTCTGGCCACAGCTAGAGAGAAACTTGCTAAGTTAAGACTCCAGACAGGTACAGAAAGAGCCTGACGAGGAAAATACACGGGAGATAAAAGGTCCAAATGGGTAAAGGGGATCTCGGCGTGACTAGCGGGGTCCTTAAGGGTCGATCCGAGCGGTCGCAGTCCCGGTTCGGTGCCTTAAAGTCCCGATAATGTCATCGATCAGCCTGGCTCTCCTGCCCTCTCCTCCTCTCCTCCGCCATGTCAGTGGAGCAGCTGAGAGTCGCGCATGCGCACCACGCACTCCGGACTGGTCCCTCTCCGGCTCAGGTGTGGCGCAGGTACGGCCGCTAGAGACGGTGGAGAGCCAAAGCCACGCCCTCTCAGGCTGCGATTGGCTACTTAGCCCTTTCTCTTAGGCGCTACACCGTCCTAAAATCCTAAAGTCCCCGCCCGCTACGTTGCGATTGGTCAGCACGTAAGAAACCCGCCTTTCTGGAACGTTTGACGCGATGAAGCATGAACTACCGGCCAATCACAGTACGGGGGGGCGGGATACCACCTGTCAATCATAGAGCAGCGCTCTCAATAGTTATTATAATAATAATTATTATTGTTGTTATTATTATAGCGTGTTCTCTTTAAAACCTCCATGGAAATTAGTATAATTTTTCACAGAGACAATGCAGTATTTTTTTGGCAAACAGTATCCCACCCTTTTGCACTTGATTTGGAGCAGTGAAAAGAAAATAATGTAAATAAATAAATCATACAGTATAATAACAATTACAACAACAACAATAAATATTATATTATATTATAATGATGTTATTATTATTATCATTATCATTGCTCTTATTATTAATGTTAGTAATAATTAATTTATTATTATTATTATTATTATTATTATTATTAATAACAATATTATAAATAATAACACATTTATCATTGCTGTTATTATTATAATATATCAAATTCTCTATCTACATAGAGAAATATTAATAGATTGTATTATAGACTACACCATTTTAAAGAAGTAATAATAAAATAATAATAATGGGGAAACTATGATTATAGTCAATCAGAATAAGAATATTATGCAATGACTGGCCTGTAGTTCTTGCTGGTGCAAAGGGGGGGGCGGGGTTTTCCCGAAAACGGGTGGAAAATAAAATTACTAAACTGGTCGATGCTTTATGGTGGGCAGCGCAGGTGGGCAGCTGTAGACCTTGAGTGTGAGTTATTTGTTTGTATGTAACTTTTTTGTGAAATTGCTGAATAAATGTCAGAACAGCGCTGTACACACACCTGGCGAGTCAGGACAGGTGAACTGGGGCTGGGAAGCAGGTGTAACAGGAAATGTAATATAATTTTACTGCTTTTTACTAAAATATCATATAATTCAAAAAGTGATGAATTTATATTGAAATCTGTTAATACAAATCCTCCCATAGTTCAGTGTTAATAAACAGTCATTCTAAATGTGTTTGGTGCAAAATGGTTCACTGCAGAGATTTTTCTTACAAGTTAGCGGAAGAGGGGCTTAATGGAACCAGATGTTACAATGTCAACACAGCCATTTTATTTACTATCCAAACCCACCAGTGAATATATGTATGTCTTCTGGGTGTTGATAATGGTGAAATGGCGATTTCTAAGACTAAATAAGCTTTCCTTGCAGATTATTTTGCCTCACAATTTGCCTCCCTCCACCATGAATGATTTTAGGCCTCAAGCTTCTTAAAACTCTGCTAAAACAACATCTCAGGCTTCAGGCAGCATCTTCATGACTAATTTGTGTAATAACTAACTCTGGTGGTTTTTCTAGAGTGCAGAAATTCACACCAAACGACTCTGTTACACGGCATGTAAATAATTTTTCTTTGGGGACTATTTTGCCTCACAATGCCCTTCCCCATGTGTCCCTCCACCATAAATGATTATTGGAAATTTGGAAAATCGATGAAGTTCCCCTTTAAGGTGTTCTGGTAGTTACAGTGTGTTAAAGAACCAACACCTTCAAACCAAACTAAATTACTGAGGATCAGATCATAGACCTGCGTGCAGAACTGCATTCTCTTTTTACTGTGATTTCTCTCGTTTTTGTTTAAAAAGTCAGTGAGAGGACGAGACTTTTTGCTCCACACGCACAGATGCCGAGAGTCCTCGAGCTGTGCAGAGGTCCAGACACAGAATATGCTTGACAGAGCACCTCAGCTTCACTTTTAGAAAAAACCCTTCAGCACATTCTGCTCATTACATCCAAGAACTCAGAGCGAGCATAATTCTGTAGGGCCCCAAGACCAAGATGAATTAAACACGCACAGATAGTTACAATCATTGCACGAGCTCTTCTAAAGTATGAAGGACCACTCTGACAATGCTCTTTAATACACCCTATGGTCAAAAGTATTGGGACACCTGACCATTCCACCAAAAAGGACTTGAATGAAATTGCATTCAAATACATTGACTTTACTATATAGATAGTCACCACTTTTGCAGCTATAACAGCTTCTTCCAGTCGTCTTGGAAGGCTTTCGGGGTGTTTCTGTGGATATTTGTGCCCATTCATTCATTCAGACCTGGCTCGCAATCTCTGTTCCAGTTCATCCCAAAAGCACTGGATGGGGTTGAGGTCATGACTCTGTGCGGGCCAATCAAGTTCTTCCATTCAGCCAAGTCTTTATGGGCCTTGCTTTGTGCACTAGGGCACAGTCATGCTGGGATAGTAAAGGTCCATGCGTCCACAACGTTGGAAGCATGGCATTGTTCAAAATATCTTGGAATGCTGAATCACTGAGATTACCTTTCACTGCAGGGGCATAGCCCAAAACCTGAAAAACAGGTGTGTCCCAATACTTTTCTCCATATAGTATAGCTATTGCAGGGCTAACATTAGTTAGCTGATCTTAAAGATTACCCTGCTCTCTCACACAGTGCAGTGGTACATTATTTCTAATATCAGGAAAATTTGTCCATTCCCTTTC
Source organism: Hemigrammopetersius urotaenia (assembly GCA_037974485.1). Lineage (NCBI taxonomy): Eukaryota > Metazoa > Chordata > Actinopteri > Characiformes > Alestidae > Hemigrammopetersius > Hemigrammopetersius urotaenia. The sequence continues at coordinate 5,951 of JBBPDC010149929.1, forward strand.
TGTGTGGAGAAAGGGACCCCCATGAGGAACTGTTTTCTAACATGCCAGTACATGTTTTGGAAGTGTTTACTGCAAACCAAAATAGCAAAAATAAAGGAATGACATAGAACCATATATGTCATAGAAATAGGTTTTACACAACTCTTACATCAGAAACTTAACAGGACGACCATCTCAAACAAAAATAAACCATCAGAAACTAAAACCATTCTGAAAGAAACATAAACATATCTCTATTTGGTCTTCAGTGTGTACAGTGGTTGTGCAATGTACAGTGGTTTGTCTTTAAAAACAACTATGTTTTTGGTTATTGTATAAGACAGGCAAATGTACTATTAGACAATAAACTATTATTAAGTTATTATTAAACAATATGCCTCTGTGTCCCATATTGATTCAATGCAGGGCACAGTATTTGGTTTTCTAATATTGGAAGAGTGGAAACCCTGACACCACTCAGATACATGTCCAGTCACTTGTCATCCCAAGACTGGTCTCCTGTAACTCGCTCCTAGCTGACTTTTCTCTGAAGACCACCAGAACCTCTACAGACGATAGAGAACGCAGCAGCATGGCTGGTCTTCAGTAGACCGAAATTCTCCCGCACCACTTCCCTACTAGGCTGTCCAGCTTCACCTTACCTATCAGCACTTATTAGGCCACAGGTTTCGGCTTACCCTCTTAGATCATCAAGTCTTTACCCACCTGTTCATAAAGGTCGAAGAAGAGCATCAAGACTTTTCTCAGCTTTGCCACCAGAGAAGTGGAATGAACTTTCCCTGACCATCAGAACTGCTGAGACCCATTTCATCTTCAAATGGAGACTGAAAACCCTCATCTTCACTGAGTACTTAAGAGAACTACATGATCATGTCATAAACTAACTTAGTATTTAACTTAGTGCTTGGTATCATTATTTTTGTTGAGGATTGATTCTCAAAAAAATCTGTCAAATAATTGTATCAATGATTTGTATCGATACACTCATCCCTATTAAGCATGTGTTGCTACGGCATCCTCTGTGGCTGTTTGTTCTGAATGCAAACCAAAGAGGGTCCGAGGTGTCGGTAAGGGAGGCAGATGTGAGTTTTGACTAGTTGCTTGATGCACTTCATCATGACTGATGTCATTGTTCAGGGCCATAGTCATATCTCGTGATGGTGGGATCACTGACTCAGGGAGAGGCTGAAAACGTTGGTGAACTCCTCCTCCAGTTGGTCAGCACTCGCTCTGAGGGCCCAGCCTGGTATACTGTCTGGCCCTAGAGCTTTGCGGGGGTTGACCCTTTGAAGGACTGCCTCAGGACGGCTGTTTCTAGGGTCAATGAGCCAGCTTTGAGGACACATGGTGGGTCCTGTGTTGTCTGCATCAAACCAAGCGTAAAAAAGTGAGCTGAACTAGGTCCTTGTTCTTTACCCTTGTATTCTGTGATACAGTGTAATCCGCTTCACATGTGCCTGGGGTCAGCGCTGTAATAGTCAGTCTCCTCTTTGTCCCTGTAGTCCCTCTTGGCATCCCTGATGGACTGTGTTGATGTTCTAAGTGTAAATAAGGACACAGAGTCCTCTGCAGAGACATGCTTCTGTACATTTTAATACACTCTTTATTTCCACACTGGAAACAAATGTGTGCAAAACTCAGGGCCCATGTTATGCTTTTTTGTATGTTTAGATAAGTGAATAGAAATTGTGCACTGAAATGTGCAGAAAACTGTGACATTTAACTGTGCTCTCTGTAGAGGATTTGAACTTATTTATACTCAGAAAATCAATGATCAAAACAATCCTGAAAGTCCAACTGCTCCTGCATGGAAAATACTGCAGAGGTTGTGTACACAAACGTAATGTAAAATAATGTAATTCATTAATTGCTGCATAATATATTTCTAACAATTGCTGCAATGTATAATAATTGGGGATGCACTGCACCGCATATTCGACCAGCGTTTTGTTTTTTTAAGTGACCGAAACGGTGATGACGCACTCAACAACCGCAACCTGCACGCGCCAGATTGGATTGAACATGTCTGCCGGGTGGGCACATTTCGATATATCTAAGAAAACTAAATGAAAAGCCGCTTGTAAAGCATGCAATGACGAAATTTCTAGAGGGGGTGCATCCACAAAGACTTTCTCAATGTCAGGATTAATTTAATTATAAAATCAAAACATCCCGCTCGAGCACAGAAGAGGCGAGACCCTTTGAGCACACCCACTCTGTCTGTGGTGGATGTTTTTGAAAAGGCAAGAAAGATTTCCAGTGATTCCAGGGCTGCCAGTCTTTGTTTTAAAACACAATTTTGTTTTAGGTCTACAGAGAATGTTGTTCAACAGTTTTTAAAGCACTGAATGCACTGTGTTCATGCACTTTGTTCAGAATATTAAAATGCACTTAAATTCACTAGTTTTATGAGAAGATTTTGCTTTTAGAGTGGGGTCAAGTAAAATATTTTATTTCAATTTTTATTTTTTATTGTGCATTGTCTGAATAAACTATTTTCATGGTTTTGTAACAGATTTGTTCTTTGAACCATGAATTTAAGTTTATGCAATTCCAATGCTTTACTTTTGAGTTGAGTACACACAGTCCCAGCCATAACGGCAATATTACAAAAAATCGTATCATTTCTTTCGCCGTTTTGGTTTCGGTTTCGGTTTTGGCCAAGTGTTTCCTCATTTTCAGTTTTGGCCAAAAAAAAGTGCATCCCTAATAATAACAAATTAGCTGCAGCTGTAAACAATGTATCATGACAATAGTTGCAGTCTTGTAATATATACTGGGTAATGCTGTGCAATATTACACTGGTACATTAGAATAATCAATAATAGTTATTATTCATAATAAGAGTTTTAGGAAGAATCAGTTTCATGTTTGTCAGCTGTAGTTTCTAAAAGGAAAGGTTTGCTCTCTGGTTCCCCTGAGCCTACAAGTGTGTGTGTGTGTGTGTGTGTGTGTGTGTGTGTGTGTGTGTGTGTGTGTGTGTGTGTGTGATCATGTACTCCCTCAGTAGCGAGTCCCTGGTGCAGTTGCTGTGGCATTAGCTGGCTGAACTCACACCCCAAGCGAAGAGAGAGGAAAGACTATAACCCAGAAGCACCAATAACCTTCTACATTAAAGTGACAGTCTGGCCAGAAAACAGCCGTGCACTCTCCCCCTTCAGCTCAAACACATTCGATAAGCCAAAACATGTTTTCATCTTTTCTTCTGATCTGGAGCTGCGAGGCTGGAATGAAAATGAATAAAAAGCATGCTAGCATAGCTAAAAGCAATAGCAGCACGAAACATCCAGAAGCTTAATTTAGTCTATGTTCCATAGTCCATGTGCAACCAGTGGTGGCATATAACATTTGGCAGCCCTAGGCAAAACAGAATTTTGGCTCTAATTTCAGTTCAGTCATGAGTAATTGGGGTTTGTGGTGTAAAATGTTTTGAGTGATTAGTATTACACCATATGTTTGTTTATTGCGCAGGAATCAGTTAGCAGCATTGAACCAATTGCACAGTACAACAGACAATATACAGACATGCAACAGTGTAGTGTGAATGGGATGTAAATCTGAATCGACACAATAAATAGAAAAGACAGCAATGTAACAGTATAAAATGGGTTTGCAATTAGATTTAGCTTCATTTCAGGACTCTTAATTCTCCTAAAGCAGAAAATGTTTGCTACTGTAATGTTCCCCTTACAGTATCAGCACAGAAACACCTCCACAACCGACAGGATGCTGGAGCACTCTTGGTTTTGCTCATATCTGAGTCTGGCCTGAATTTTATTCTCTAGGACTGTGAGCCACTCTGAAAGCAGATGGTGAGATGTTGATGTTAGAGCTGTTTACCCACAGGGCTCTGCTCCACTCCTCTACATTCACCAATAAAAAAGCTTCAGCTTAAAGACATGCTAGCGTAGTAATACCAACAAAAAAGGATTTTTTTGGTACGCTTCACTTAAGACCAATATTCATAAGGCTTCATGACACTCATGTAAATCAATTTTGTTGGTTATTTTGTACCACAGACTTAGAGACTCAGTCAGGAAGATGATGCTCGATCGGAAAACAGCTGTGCACAGCTGGGGACAGGGAAGTTCACATGAAGACGCTCAAAGTCTCACGTCTCTAACCAGACAGTGAATCCATCTGACTTTACATCTATTTGAATAAGAACAGTGTTACAAATGAACACATACATATAAGGACAAATATATGAACTTATCAAGTCAAATCAAACTATTTAAATATATAGCACTTTTCATACAGAGTCAAAGAAGTGCTTTACAAAACAACAAAAACATTTCTGATCCAAGGATATTCTGTCTGGTATCCTGGGATTGGTTAGGATAAAAAAACAGTATAAAAACAATAAAAAAATATATAAAATGATAAAGTAAATTACGATAGATTGGTACATAGTCAAACAAACAGAATACATCATTACTGAGAATGTTAAGCTAAAAAGGTGTGTTTTAAGTTTTCTTTTTAAAGTGCTTATAGATTTTGACATCCTTAGATCTACCGGAAGCTCTTAGATCTACTGTTCTAAGGCTGTTCAAGGACCATAGACACTAAATGCTGTCTGCTCATACTTTTTGTCACCGCTCTGTGAATAATTAAGAGTCAGAGGACCTGAGTGACCTGTAGACAACATATTCAGGCACTTGTCTGTGTAGTCATTTATAAACCTATAAAAGGACCATTGATCTATTCTGAAGCTAAGAGGCAGCCAGTGATGAGACTTAAGAACAGAAGAAATGTTGGTTCCTCTCCTAGTATTGGTCAAAACTCGTGCTGGAGCATTTTGGATAACCTGCAATTTATTTAGGGGTTTCTTTGATAGACCAGTATAGAGAGCATGTCAGAGACTGGAACCTTTTCTGACTGGGAATAGCATCAAATTTAATTTATGACTTTTATGACTGATGCTGGACTTTTTAAATATGCAGGTTTATGTCATAACATTCTGAAGATAACATTTTCTGACAGCTGGTGCTGGAATAAGGCTTTATAAATATTTATGAAATGTTATGTTGTAATGTTTTACACAGGCTTGTGAACATTGGCCTTCTAATAAACATTTACAGTGCAGGATAGTGTTCACTGGCCCAAGAGGGAACAGTATAAGAACCTCAGATCAATAAGTGCTGATTTTTAAGGCATTTACAGTTCATTTTTAATAAGATTTACAGAAATATTATATCAAATGCGCTTAGTTTTTACTCACTTGATTAAAGTATTGTTAGCCATGTTCAGTATCTGCTTGTTCTACTGACAGGTAAATGAATTTATTAGCATTGGACATTCCTAAATCATCATTCTCTCTCCTTAAAGTGCATGGAGGTGTCTAGTAATCTTTAACAGACTCGCCTACGTGACACACTGTTGTCTATAAACATGGACTGATTTCAGGCCTGTGCCTGACTGCTATTGTTTTGAGCTAATATGCTTTAGTCCATGTTTGCAGATAACAGTGAGGGATACAGTGTCAGAAACCCCACAAGCAAGTCTAATAGAAATTACTGAACACCGCCACATGGTCTCAGGAGAGCATGCAGGTAGCATTATGGTAATGGATCATTTATTCTAATGCAAGTACTTGATAGTCACATATTGTACTGCACACATTACCCCTTCGTCTCCTGTACTTAAACCAAAGAAGTACACTTCAGACACCAAACATGTTGTATTTGTGACGAAACTGCAGATTTAAACAGGAGTCCATCCATGTAAAATACTAAGACAAACTTCTACAAGATGTTTTAATGAGTGTGTACTCTGCAGCCACAGCTGAATACTACAAGACATAAAGGATTGTTTCTTGCTCTTGGCCTCCATTAACCTATCACTAATTTCCAAACACTTCATCAGACAAGAAGTGCAGGTCATTCAGAGAGGGTTTGGAATGGAACAGAGAAAGAATTGTTCACAGTTGTAGGGAATGGAACCAGACCTCTCCATTTAAAAGCTCCATTACTTAACATTATTTTATGAAACCGTTATACAGACGCTGCCTGACGGCTGAGATAATTTGGGCCTAAAAGTATATCAGTCCATGGCGAAGGCGTACATGCAGGGTGATTTGAGGCAATATGGTCGCCAAAGAAAATTGATTTAATTCAGATTTGCCAGTATTTTACCACCATCAACATTCCATATAAACTCTTAGAAGACACATAAAGGTACATTGGTGGGTTTGGATAGTAAATATTTGAGTGCCTGTAACTGAGTAAACATAACTAATTACTGCCTTTATCTTTGGTAAAAAAATAAAAAAAAAGTTAATATGCATATTTATAAAGTTATACATATATAGGCTGAGGCTATCCATTCTCATTTTACAATGTAAATCTATCAGACCTTCAACAGCAGCACAGGCGCACACACACACACACACACACGCACACACACACACACACACACACACACACACTATTGACCCTGAATGGGGGCAATGCTATGACCATGTATCCCATTTTCCTTTTGTAACACAAACCAGTTTGACTGACCTGTTTGGTGACCGTTGGCTGTATGCACATCTTTACACCATAAACAAACTGAGTGGTGTTCAGAAAAAGGTAAGTGTGGCACTTAGTATAACAGCAACTGCTCCAATATTGATTCTGTATACTGAACATATCTGCATAAATACACACGACTAACTGGTACTTCAATAAAACCTATGCTCTAGAGTAGTGGTCACAAACCTTGGCCATGGAGATCTACCTTCCACTAGTTTCAGCCATAGTCTGCAACACCTGCTCTGGTTAATGAGCTTCAGAAGCCCCTGAATTGCTGGAGTGTTGAGGCGTAGCATGTTAAACGCAGGATGAAGCTAAACACCACGAGAAAATAGATCTTGAGGAGCAGAGTTGTTGACCACTGCTACAGATCCTTGTTGTTTCAGAGAACTGAATCTTAGGGAAATAACACTGGTAACTAACTAACAAAAAAACTCGCTTGTTCGTGAAAAGTCATACAAATTTGTGGAAACCGCAGATATCCTCTGCTTTTTTTCGTGGCAATATATAATATGCATTTTAGTGCTAAACCATTAATCAAAATATAATTTAATAATTTTGTAATTCTCGTAGGGTGCTTATGGAAAGTAAACCCGCAAATTTAACGCTACCATTACTGTGGATCATGAAGTGCTTCAAAGTATATCACAGAACAGAAGTAATTTCTAGCACAATCTGTCAGTAGCCAGAATGCCAACCAATCTGCATTCAGTAACCAGAATGTCAGCCAATCAGCACTCAGTAGTCAGAATGCCACTCAATTAGCACTCAGTAGCCGGAAAGTTGGCGTCCTCTGGCGTACCTGCTGTAGAGAAACAGAAACGAGCTGGTAAGATTTCATTTATTTTATTGTTTCCCCAACTTTAATTCCAATTTTAGTCACGTCTAACAGTATATCGCCAACACGGGGAGGGTGAAGGCGAGCATGTACTTCCTCAGATTCACATGAAGCTCCATCACATCTTTAACTGATGGAGGTAGAGGCAGGACCACCCCTTCCATCCAGCATAATTAAAACATTAAAAATGTTTACACTTAAAGTATTTTCATAAACAAAAACATCAGCATTTTCAGCCGTTATTTTTTATTTAATGGGAAGAACAGGAAAGGTTCTAGTGCAAACTATTCTGAAGAGAACAATACATCAAAAACCTGACAGTCACATCATGGATTTTATTTAAACAGTGAAAACAAATAGCATCTGTTAAAAAATGACACTGAAATAAGTATATAATAAAGGTATGGCGTTGTCCCATTACTTTTGCTCACATAGTGTATTTGTTTATCATGTCCGACCGCTGGGTGTCTCTGTTACATGTCGAGCCAAGATGTATCTCGCGAGACGTTGCCGTTTTCCCTCTCAGTGACACATTAAGTCTCGCGATAGTTCCCTGACTCCTCCTCTTTCGCTCCCTGCGTTCATCATGGCGGTCGGTAAGAACAAGAGACTCACCAAAGGAGGCAAAAAAGGGGCCAAAAAGAAGATGTAAGTAGCACAATATACGGCCAGACTGTTTTACGAAGGTGTAGTGCATGTCAGGGTGGTGTTTGTGGTTTGTTAACGCCACTGATTGTGTAGATAATCGGAGGATTGTGAGGGGAGCGCCGTGACGCTACAGCCTAACCGGTGTAGCTTCAGGAAGAATTTGATCAAAACTAATTTTAATTTCGGTCTGGTCGAGTTAAATCGGGTTATATGTTTGGTAAATGCAGCTGTTATACTGAAGTTTAAGGAGGAGGCTAGAATAGCTAACTTAGCTGCTTGACCCATCTACACCTTCATTTGCAGGAGAAGCTGTGGTGGGTCTAAATCAACGTGGAAAGTTTCTGCTGGTGTGTAGATGTGGCTGTGGGGTTATCCAGTTTTGTCTTCCTGTTTTCATGAATGATATTAAGGCTGAGACTGTCATGTGTTCTTGTCGTAGTCCTCCAAATGCCGCATTTGTCATGTTGACCCTTCCACCAAACGTGGGATGAGCTGTTCTCTTTGGACCTGTTTCTGTTTCCTGTTGAGTACAGGTTTTACTGTTTTTGAAGTATTTAATCAAGTGAAATTAGTGTCATGGTTAGACATCTCTGAACTTCTGTGTGGACCCGTTCTCCATCAAAGATGTGGGATGTTCTCTGTAGTCCTGTTTCTCTTTTCGAAGAGATGAAGTTGAGTGTGGTCTTAAGATTTAAGCTGTCTAAACTGCTCTGTGGTTGCATTTAACCAAGTTGAGATTGATGTCATGGTTAAACATCTCTGAACTGCTTTCCTCTCAATGTAAACACCTTCTCCACCAAAAATATGGGATGAGATGTTCTCTTAGATGTTCTGTTTCTATATCATAGAAGAACTTTAGCTGAGATGTTTAAGGTGTCTAAATTGCTGCATTGCAGCATTTAACCAAGATGTGAGATTAGTGTTATGAATAAACATCTCTGAACTTCTCTCTTTGCAGTGTGGACCCCTTCTCCAAAAAGGACTGGTATGATGTCAAAGCACCGGCCATGTTCAACATCCGCAACCTGGGCAAGACTTTGGTCACCAGGACTCAGGGAACCAGTGAGTAGTAAAGCTGTACATAGACCTGTGGGATAACCAGGATAACTTAAGCCCAAGGTCAAGCCTATCCAACAGGGAAGCAGCTTGTTCTCTGAAGACTACTATAATCACTAGTAATGTAGTTCTTGCCTAGTTTATGAATTCTAGAAATGACCATAAATATCAACCAAAAACTCAACAATGTATTGTCTTTGCACTCTTAAGGGTAAGAGTAATTTGTAACTTTTTAATTGAAATCTTGTTGGTACCATTAGGTTCTGTTGATACTGATCTCCAGCCCATTAACTTCCACTGTAAGGTCAGCATTATTCTTAATTGAGATGAAGTTGGACAGTATTGGTGTATAAATATGTGATATGAGGACAGTATCTAACCCATGCAAAGGGTTTTGGGGCTACAAGGTTTTATTCTAACCATAGGAGCACACCTGAAACAGATCAGGTTCTTCTTAACTGCAGTTGAGATTGGAAAGATGAAGTTCCTCACTGTGGCTTACATTTGGCTTACGTTGTCAGTCTAAAAGTCTGATTCATGAAACATTCACCTGAGCTGTACTCATTGGTAATGTTACATGAATGGCTGCTATAACTGATCATGCATTGACGTTGGGAATACATGATGACCAGTTTTGGTCCCAAATGAAGAACAGTGATTACCTTCATGAGCTGACATTCCCACAGGTCCCTCAATAGTACTATGTGTTTATGAAGCTCTTGGTAACTCGGAATGTTCTCTGTTCTTTTAGGAATCGCCTCTGACGGCCTGAAAGGCCGAGTGTTCGAGGTGAGCCTTGCTGATTTGCAAAACGATGAGGTCGCCTTCCGTAAGTTCAAGCTCATCACTGAGGACGTGCAGGGAAAGAACTGCCTGACGAACTTCCATGGGATGGACCTGACCCGTGACAAGATGTGCTCCATGGTCAAGAAGTGGCAGGTAAACAATCCAATGTGAAGATCATTTAAGGGTATGGGCCCTTAAAAACAATGTTTTTTTTTAATGCCTCAGGCTCTTTAAACTTGCTGTTGTCCTTTGTTTTTAAAACAATGGTTTGGAATCAAGTTTAATTTTCCTGCCCCAGTTCTAGGCAAAGACATGTTTGGTGTTTGTTTTATTATGAGGCTAATAACATGTCATCAATGCTTATCCTTTCAATTAGCATGTAAACTACAGTACAGAATCTTAACTGTCCTCAGATCGTGTGGAGAAGCGTCTCAAAGGCTGAATTGTTAGCTTTTTTTTTTAATCTATAACATACTTTATCATATGTAATCGTGACTTTGCCTTACTTCCTCTGTCTCTCTCTCCAGACAATGATTGAGGCCCATGTGGATGTGAAGACCACCGACGGTTACCTGCTCCGCCTGTTCTGTGTTGGTTTCACCAAGAAGCGCACCAACCAGATCAGGAAAACATCATACGCTCAGCACCAGCAGGTCCGCCAGATCCGCAAGAAGATGATGGAGATCATGACCCGTGAGGTCCAGACCAATGACCTGAAGGAGGTGGTCAACAAACTGTAAGTGCTACTTTAATAATTCTCTGTATAATTTCCCTGCAGATTTGATCATGTCTGTCCTTCTGGCCCTAACAGTCAAGTTGTACAGGCCTGGGCTTGATTTCATTTAGTCACAGCTTGGGCACACTTTTGATAAGCTGGAGTGTGATTAGCTGGAGCATGATGGCCCACTTTTAGATATTCATCTTAAGTTGAAAATTGAAGATTGTTATAGATCGGTAGTTAGGATTAATGTTCCAATTCTTGCTTCTAGATAGAGAACCATATTAATTGCTCTGCAGAACATTTGAAGATACAGAAATAAGTTCTGCATCAGCACTGAGTCTTATTACCCACCTGTTTACATCTGTTCTTCTCGTACTAGCAGTGTATAATTGTTGCACCCTTTGGTTTCTATGTTGCATGTATGTAAAAGTTTGTGTGCCTTGGTCAAGTGATGATGATTGTGCACATCCACTGCAGAGACATTTCTGAACGTGTATTGCCAGAGTATTTGATATATTTAACAGATTTGATAACAAAATTAACTGGCCTGTCTAAAAGATAGTCTATAGTCACCCCCTCCCCTTAAGTGGAGCAATAATGTTTATAAAACGTGTGATTTGTGGAGGGTGTGCATGTATTTACTCTTAGAATATCAGCAAAACATGCCACTTAACAAGAGGTGTCCATTTTGCATCTGGCTGTAATTTTAGATTGTGTAAGTAGCACTGGTCAAGTACTTGTACATGACGGATTTGTTTACTGTGAAGGCTATGACACTTTCTTTTCATTTCGTGATTCAAAATCCACATTTGTTGCTTTATCAGGTGTGCAGCAAATAATTGGCTAAATGATTGTTAGACCAGTGTTGATGGTTGTATGACCTGCTCCTCTTGTGTTGAACAGGATCCCTGACAGTGTGGGAAAGGACATCGAGAAGGCCTGCCAGTCCATCTACCCCCTGCATGACGTCTATGTCAGGAAAGTGAAGATGCTGAAGAAGCCCAAGTTTGAGTGTAAGTGTTGGCATGTGAACCTTTGAACTAACACTCTGTCCATCCTAGTGAAGATGTTTGCTAGGCTTGAGTTCCAATATAGTTATTTTTCTCTCTTCGTGACTATTGACCAATTGTAAGTAATTACAGGGGCTCCTCGAGTTAGGACACAGATCCGTTCCTTCGACAGTGATGTAACACGTATTTTGGTGTTCGTCGAAACACATTCCAGTCACCGTCACTTACCGATCCCAACACACCTGTAAAATCATAAACACACTTGTATGCCGTGTTACTGTGTGCATGCAGCCAAACTAGTTCATCCATGTGGTCCATAAGTACGAGGCGACCGTTGTAAGCTTGAAACATCATTTGGCGAGACTGTTGTAACTCAAGGACCTCCTGTATGGTGTTACATATGGCTCTTCTAGCCCTCCTTGGAGCCTAAATGTCATAGAATTGTGTTGAAATTTGTTTTTGATGCATTTAAGGGCTCATATCTTTCAAAACAGAATTGTTTAATTGTAATGCAATTTCACCCAATCTGTTAATAGAAACTAAGCTCCAAACGGGTAGATTTTTGTAATATAGCTTTTTTTTTTAAGCACCTGAATAATCCGGCTCTTTAAATTGCCCCTGAACCTGTTGTAGAGGTGATGTGTTTTCAGTGTGATGTGTCTTTATCCTGCAGTGGGTAAGCTGATGGAGCTGCACGGTGAGGGAAGCAGCAGCAGCAGCACTGCTAAGCCAGCAGAAGGCGAAACTGGGGCCAAGGTGGAGAGAGCTGATGGTTACGAGCCCCCCATCCAGGAGAGTGTTTAAATCTCCCCCACACATGCAGAGTCAATAAAATGTGTAAATTTGAATAACCTGTCATGTGCTTTGTTAAAAGGATTTTGATGTATATTTGAAATCAGCAAAGGCACTTAAGAGCAGGTGGAAATTGTTTTCTTGCTGATCCTGGATCAGTCACACAGTCCCAACCACTTTTGCCCTCAATGCTGTTTGTGCTCTCACTTTTCAAAACCATTTGAAACCAGATGCTGGCTTAAGACAGGTGAACATGCTTGAAGCCATTTGAAAAAAAAGTTGCTGGCAGGTAAAGTCAGGCAGCTTTGGGAACTTAATAAAAATAAGGAACCCAAGCCTTTCTTTGATACCGATTAGCTCAGTCAAGCTCTGCATGATGAGTAGCTAACAGCTTAAAGTGTCCAGGTGGAGCTTGTGCTTTAGAAATGTAGCTCTTAAATGTGGCGTGTGTATATTCTCTGTACAGCTGCTTCTGTAAAACCCAGTTCTGGATGAATACTTTTATTACACCCCGGTAGTGTAAGCTGCCCTCACAGTAGCTGCTATTAGATCAGTAGTCCTAGTTTAGATCAAGAGTTTTGTCAGCTCTTATGAAGGGCTGATGGTGTTGCAGGTTCTCTTCCTGATTGGTCCATTCATTTGATCAACTGAAGACGGAACAAGTGAAATCAGGTGAGCTCTTGAAAGGTTGGAACAGAACCTGTCCTCTGACACCCGATTTAGATTCATGGATGTCTTCTCAGAGGGAAGGTTGTTCATTTTCAAAACGCGATTCATTGAACTATACTACTATGCTTCAGCATGTTTGTGTACCCTCCGAACTAGGTCTTCGTTATCAACGTGACGCTCAAACAAGTCCCTGTTGTAGGCTTACCTTCTCAAAAATGTTCCTGAGATTTTTTTTTTCACTTAATGAATGTGACTTTAGACAAACGTGACGGGTGCCCGCAAGGTGGTTGCTGTGCTGGTGGCAATGTTTGATGTCCACACACTACAGGACCCTGAACAATTTGAATACAGTTCAGTGGCCCCCAACTAGATTGGGAACAGATTGCTGGAGTATAGACTGGACTATAGGATCCCAACACCACTGGATACTCATTGTTTAAGACCACCCACACATCAAAACCCCTTTTTGTGATCGTGTTGGCCATGTGTTTGTTTATTTTTAGTTTCACAGGGAACAGTGATTTAGGGACTTCTCCCACATTAATGACGCAGCAGTATGAGAGGTCAAAGAGATGAAAATGTTTATCCAGGAATACGTGTGTTAATAATACAGGGCACTTTATTCACGAATTACAAAGTAGTATTTCATGTTTGACAGTTTTGCCACAAGGAGGCAATGTGGTGCAACATTATGCAGGTTAGCATTTTAAATAGACAAATACTGTAAACAGTTCATGGCGATCCACCCGATTCAGAAAACAGATACAAGCGGGTCCAGGCTGCTGTAGGTAGTCGAATGTGGTTTATCTCTAAATTTAACTCAGTTCTGTATGTAGCTTTATTTCGTGGGCATGCATAAAACCAAACCAGACACCATTTATTTCTCGAGGAAGGAAACGATCCATTAAAAAAAAACCAAAAACATAAATATGGCACGCTAGAAGATTAAGACAGGCAGCAAAAGCAATATGAACCCACACCCTCATTACGGACTGGACAGTGATACAGCAGTGGAATAAGGACTGTTTGGAGCAGGAGTGTGTTTTGGACAGTAGGAGGGTCTTCTGGTACGTTAAAGAGTCACAGTGGTGCAGTCGGACCCTCCTCAGAGCCTCAGGAGAGCTGCTCCAGTCATCACAGGACTTCAGCAGGATTCTTCACACTAAACTGCTGGTGTCTGTTCATCCTTTGAAAGAAAACAAGTTTAATTTATTAACCTTTCTTGTAGAAGAATGTGTTGTTTTAAACCAGCAATTCCAAACAATTAAGGCAAAGCAGCCTTCAAATAAAGGTAGGTATATTTCTAACTGAATTAAATATTACATTTCTTTATAACAGTACAGTATTTATATCAGAGGTGTTTTGCAAAGAGGGCCAAATCTGATATTTTTTAACCACAAAATGTACATGAAAATACACATTTTTATAAAACTGTCACAATTACAATTTCTTTCAATTGGCAGTGTAACCAAATGTAAACCACTCAGACAGATGGGAACAACTCTAATAGCACAATGCCTTGCATTTCCATGAATTTGATAAAATATCTTTGCCTCATGAACATTTTAAACAGGAGTTATGAGTAATGCAAAGTGGCCTGTTATCATTAAAGTTTAAAACAAGTGAATTTTGCCCTTGTTTTTTACAAGATCTTTCAGAAAGCAATAGTTTGTGTCACAGCTACAGGTACATAACATCTTATTCAAGAGTTTAATAAAATAAGTGCCATAAGTCCAAGTTCATTAGAGTGCTTTAGGCTTTTCACTGTTAATAGTGACAGATGTTACCGCTGAAAACACTCAACTTCAGATCAAGGAGCAGATAACTTGCTGACACTAATAAGAAGGGTGTTACTCAGAGCTGGATTTCACGAATGCAGAGCCAGATAGCATTAGAATGGTACTGTGAAAGGAGTACATTTTTAAAGTTTTATGATTTATTTATTCTGACAGAGCTAGTGAGCCATAAATAACTCATTGTAAGACCGAAGCTGCGGGCTGTATGAAATCTGACAGCAGGCTTTGAACACAGTGAAGACCTAAATTGCACTTCCTATCTATCACCACTAGATAGCTTTACTCATAACATAAATAAAAAGTTTGATGGTCCCTGAAAGAAAAAAAAAATATCGCCCTTAATCTATTCACAAAGTTGGGTTGGAAGCTGGGTCTATACTACGCAAGCTATGAGGACTTTCACCTTGATATTTTAGCGCGGATTTACTCTCTCTCTCTGTCTGTCTGTCTGTCTCTCTCTCTCTCTGGTTCTTGACTTTTTCGGATCGCGTCCGTTTTAAACCTGTCTCGCTCTCTCTGTCGCTCTCTCTCCCGCGCGCGCGCTCTCTCTGGGCCTCTCTCTCTCTGGTTCATGACTTTTCCGGAGCGCGCGGATCATCTCTCTCTCTAGCTCTCTCTGTCTCTCTCTCCCTTTCTCTGTCTCTCTCTCGTTCGTGCGATCATCTCTCTCTCTCTCTCTCTCTCTCT
>JBBPDC010149939.1:0-21467 GCA_037974485.1 Hemigrammopetersius urotaenia
TTATCTCACAGCTTTTAAAAGTGTGACAGAGTTGGGAAAAAACAAATAAACAAAGCTTTCTTTGTAAAATTTATGACATTGAATTGCGATTAATCGCGATTCATTTTTTCCAGATTTGCGATTAACTAGTTAATTTTAATTAATCGCTTTACAGGCCTACATTTTACCTTAAAGTTCTACACACAATACTGCAAAGTGAAAAAAGTTTATTTTGCAACTTTTGCAAATGTATTAAAACATAAAAAACAAAAATGAAACATTTACTTGACATTACTTTGTCCAAGAGCAGGAATTACAGCCTCAAGTCTTTTTGTGTATGATGCTACAAGCTTGTAACACCTCCTTTTGGGCAGTTCCCCCCATTCCTCTTTGCAGAACCTCTCAAGCTCCATCAGGTTGGATGGGGAGCGTCGCTGCATAGGGATTTTTAGAGCTCTCCAGAGATCTTCAATTGGGTTCAAATTTGGCCGACTCTAGGAAGAGTCCTGGTGGTTCTTCCATTTATGGATGATGGAGGCCACTGTGTTGGGGGGCAATTTTTTCTGTAGCCTTCCTCAGATCTGTGCCTCCATACAATCCTGTCTCGGAGAATTCCTTGGACTTCATGGCTTGGTTTGTGCTCTGACATGCACTGGCAACTATGGGACATTTGATAGAAAGGAGTGTGCCAATCAACTGAATTTACCACAGGTGGACTTCAATCAAGTTCATCAGGCATCATCAGTGGAAACTGAATTCACCTGCACTTACTTTTGAGGGTTATTTTTTCTCTTAGGGAGTTTTTCCTTGCCACTGTCGCCGGCACTCTTGGCTTGCTCCTCAGAGGCATTTCATTCACACACATTCATACACACGCATTTATTTCATTTTGTAAAGCTGCTTTGTGATAATGGCCATTGTTAAAAGCGCAATATAAATAAAATTGAATTGAATTGAATTGAATTATGGCAAACGCTGTGAATACTTATATAAGTGTTTTATTTTTGTGCCCTTATTTTTAAGCCCTATTTGCAAAAGTTTCAAACAAACTTTATTTCACTTTGTCACTGTAGTGCATTGTGTGTAGAAATTTTAGGTAAAAGATGAATGTAATCTATTTGGGAATAAGGCTGTGGATAGTGTGGAGTGCTGTAATACTTTCCTGATGCACGGTAGATTTTTTATGTTTTTTTCTTTTCCTAGACTAAGAAAATGAAGTTCAATGAGCCCTAACCTGTGGCTTCTGCACTGAATAATACACTGTCTCAGATCGGCAAGTCTGTGATGGTCTAGAACCACAGCAGTGGATATGAAGTTGACCCTTCCTATTCTGCTGTATACAGATACAGTGAGGAACATACGTATTTGAACACCTGAAATTCAAATTGTAGGTGCATTCCCACTGTGAGAAATCACATTGCATGATTTGTAAAGAACTTTTTTGTATTGCACTGCTGCACATAAGTATTTGAACACCTGAGAACATCAGATGGGTCTGGACATGTGATGACTTGAGCACGGGAACCTTCCGTGCAATGCGTGAGTTGAAACCATGACGGAGTAGTGTTCTACCGACAGTGACCTTTGAAACTGTGGACCCAGCTCTCTTCATGTCATTGACCAGCTCCTCCTGTGTAGCTCTGGGCTGATTCCTCACCTTTCTTATCATCAGTGATACCCCACGAGGTGAGATCTTGCATGGAGCCCCGGTCCGAGGGAGACTGACAGTTGTCTTTAGCCTCTTCCATTTTCTGACACTTGATCTATTTTCCTGTGCTGTTCCCATTTTCCTGTGTAATTAAAAATGTTGTGGACTTTACCAGAGCTTGCTCATCAGTCAGAAGTCATAGATGTCAAAATGTCAGTAAAAAGTGTTCAAAGCTTCAGATCGCTATCTCTCTTATAAGTCGGGATGTAGATCGGCTCGTTTGGTGTTCCATGTAAGCCTGTCATTCTCTTAACACTATCTTATTTTTATATTAATAATAATAATAATAATAAGTTTATTTTATATAGCACCTTTCCAGAGCTCAAGGACGCTGCACAGTAAACAGTCAGGGAACAGAACATACATAAATGAACATAAATGAACATTTGCCTGGTCAGAAAACATTTGGCTGCAGTTGCAAGACATATCAAAATACAAAAATACAAAAAACATTCACAAAGCGACAGGATACAACATAGATAGTAAGATAACAAATGCAACAAATTAATAGAAGGGTTAATAAGAAGAATACAGTGGATAGTAGTGACAGTGATTAAGCAGATATGTTCTGAGCCAAGACCCAGACTCCATCGATGTGGCCATGGAACAGAGACAGGCAGTGAGTACCAGAGCCGAAGTGGTGCTCCCGTCCTGCCGACAGAGCCAACACAGGGGCCGACCCTCAACGTCGACAAGTGACGAACAGCAGCGCCCCGGAACACGTTCCTTTTCAACTGAGTCCAGGCGCCAGTCAAAATGCACGGACCAGCCGAAGACCCTGACCGCCGAGAACCAAAGGTCCTCCCTGCTGAACGATGAATGCAGCGCGGGCGCCGGAGAACCCAGGGCGAGCGACAGCGACCGCAAACCCCAGTCTCGAGACGGAGGCGCCCACCAAGCACCCCGAGCACACCCACAGCACGTCCAGCGGCCACATAGTCAGGGGCACGAGGGCCCACCACCAGCAGCAGGCCATCAACCAGGGAACCCCCGCGTCCGCAGCACACACACCGGCCGAAACAGCAGGTAAGTCCAAGTTGCCACGGGACCATCAGCCACGCAGCAAGTTCTCCACATGGGTGAACCAAAGCAGTCGGTGCGATATTTAAATAATGTTAAGCACAGGCGATTAAGTACAATTGAAGACACACAAACACGATTGAAGACACACAAACACACAACCCAGCATGGAGCGGCAGCCAGACGCGCACAGCGTTCCCACACCGGAAATGACGAGACAATCCACTACTATATTACAATTTAGCCCTCTTGATTTCTGCTCTGACCTTTTTTGCTTCTCCTTTTTTACTCTCATCCCCTTTGTGAAAAGCGTTATGTTTTTTCATTAGCACTTGTTTCAGGGATTGAGCGATCCATGGCTTGTTGTTTGCATAGACTTTTACATGATTTTTTGAAATAACAGTAGTCTCACAACTGGAGATATAACAGCATACAGTGTCAGCCAGTTCATCAACATTTGAAGCAGAATCCATGAAGACAGTCCAATCTTTACAATCAAAACAGCCCTGCATTTGGGAAACAGTCCCGTCATTCCAGACCTTGATCTCTCTGGATTATACTTTCTCCCTCTTAAGCACAGCCCTATTCAGAGGAGGAAGAAGAACAGTGCAGTGATCAGAGGAAGGTAGAGCTATAACCTTGTAAGCCTCCTTTATTGTGCCATAGGACATATCCAAAGTCCTATTTTGCCTAGTTGGGCATGTTATGGACTGATAAAGATTAAGATGTTTTGCTCAGTTATTAAAATCTCGCATGAGGAGACACGGGGTGTCTGGAGAGAGAGATTGAAGTCTTTGGATCACCTTCTAAATAGTATTGGCAGCAGTTTGTGTGTTGGCTACAGTCACCAATATCTGGAGGAACTCTCTTGGGGGCGAACGGATACAGAAAACAGCTCGATGTCAGTCATGCATATTGATTCCCTTACAGTGATACACCACCGCTGGTTAATATATACGCACACCCTGCCACCCTGCATTGATATAGCATCCCTGTCCAACCTGACAGGCATCCCGAAGCTGCTGACTGATTAATCCGCATCGGTGTCTCTAGATGACAGCCACGTCTCACTGAAGGCCATAATACAGATATTCCTGTGTTCATGTAGTTTGTATTTGCTTGCAGCTCATCGATCTTATTTCTGAGTGACTGAACATTTGCAAGTATTATGGATGGGAGTGAAATGGCACTTTAACCACCTTTCCTTCCTCGTTTCCTAGGGCTGGGCGATTTGGCCTAAAATCAAAAGCTCGATTAATTGAACATTTTAACTCGATTACGATTAATGGACAACTATTTTATTTATGCTTTATTTTTTGCCCTCATAGTTCACTGACAAGTTGCTCAGTTGTCTCAGTGTTTAAGCTCTCCATGCTCGACATGTCGGCGGAATAACATCACGTGACACCACACGCGGTAGTGTTTTCAAAGGGAAAGTAATCGAAATAATCGACCTGGAAAAAATTTATCAATTATAGGTGCTGCATGTTGATTTCGATTTCTTTTCGATGAATCGCCCAACCCTATCATTTCCTCTCCTTACGAAAGTTAGTACCCTGGCTAACATACTGTTGACTTAAAGAAAGCCAAGTGTGCTCTCTTGGATTTCTGGCAAACCGTGGCATCACCAGGGATTGAACTTGCAATCTCCTGATATTAGGGTCAGATAAGTTCAACTGTCTATCCTTCAGACCATAGTGTTATTTCATATACAGCTCTGGTCTTAGACCGAAATGTCAATAATTATTTGACGGTAATTATTTACGGTCTTGGTTAAACTTAATGTAGATTTGGCTAACTGTCATACTCTCTCTCTCTTTTCCTCTTTCTAACTCACTCTCTGTCTCTCTCCATCCATCAGTAAGCTTTTTGTCGTCCCTCATAAACCACCACAATCCACCCTCCCATGGTGTAACACATCTGTCCAGAGAACACCATTATGCATATTTCCCTCCAAACAATGCATTAGATCTTCTAAGCAAATCCCGGCTTGGCTTTGTTGGCCCCATCTGCACGGGTTCAAAGGATTGCATAAATTCATTCAAGTGTGAGAGAGATAGGTGAGCACAGATGACCAACAACAGGAATACCAAGGGGT
The DNA here is from genome assembly GCA_037974485.1 of Hemigrammopetersius urotaenia. Classification (NCBI taxonomy): domain Eukaryota; kingdom Metazoa; phylum Chordata; class Actinopteri; order Characiformes; family Alestidae; genus Hemigrammopetersius; species Hemigrammopetersius urotaenia. The sequence goes on from JBBPDC010149939.1 coordinate 4,806, forward strand.
AGCTGTAGCTTCGGAGGGCATGGAGCTGTTTTTGGCCAGTGCAGCACCTCTGTTGGCCTCCAAGTTTTACCACATTAGGGGCAACAAGGTGGTCCCATCTAAGAACCGCTTGGCTTATGTAGGTAAGTAATGTTGTGTTCATTGTAGGTCTGGGAAAAAAGCCTAGAACCATTCTTAAAATGTGTGTACTGCAATTTCAATGAAATATTGGCTGGAGTATAAGTAAAAGCAAATATTCCAAATGGAATTTCTTATGGTTGCCTATTTTAGGCTCTGTTTTTCAATTTTGGGGTCCTTTTAGTCTAAAATAAAATGCTAATGCTGTGAGCAAGAGATGTGATTGGTATCAAGTATCAGACAGAAACAAACTCTCATTTTGTAACTTTTAGCAGATATGACTGGGAGATATTTATCTTTGATGATCAACTTTAGAGAATGCACTGCCTGTAAAGAATACACTATTTTTATTGGACTTAAAAGTCAGTCTGTTGACTTAAAAGTTTTTGGTAGGTTTGGGGAGAGTTTTTATGCAAGCTTTCTAAATGCCTGCCATCCGAGGGCATGTGCATGTACACTTGTGTTTATATTCTTAGCTACAGCAGCTTGGGAAATATGCAATACATATAACATTTTCATCCTGAAGCTTATAGCCTTTTATTCCTTTTATTAACAGTTGTCATATGTTATAACAATACATGCAAATATTGTGATCTTTTTCTATCTTTTGCCATCACTTGCCAGTTTATTGCATCAGCAATCAAAGATAATGAGACAGCAATTTGTCACATACAGGCAGGAGCAGACATCCATAGGAGCAAACATCCATAGTGATTGTTCTCTTTATTTTCCAAAAGACAAAGAAAAGGAGGCTCAATGTCCCAAACTCAAAACAGGAACAGAACAGACATGACTCGAATAACTGATGGAGAACCCACACTGACTGGGGATGTGACACAATTCATAGAAATAATCTTCCTCAATGTTTTCCTATAAGAAGCTTAGGAGGAGGATGGCCATTTGACTGGGTCTGCATAAAACATGCTACAAGTCTGATGTCTGAATTCAACACATGGCAGTAAATGTGATATGTCATAAAACAACAAATCCGAACAAGAGGGCTTAGCAAGGTCCGTCAGTGATCCAATGCAGTGTCTCATTGAGTTTTACCATAACATCCTCTGTTACCTGCGTTCAAATAGTTCAACTTAACGCATTCTGCCGCACGGATCACTCTCTGAAGATTTTTACGGTCCTGAACACAGTTATTCCCCATACCAGGATGTGATGTTCTGTATGAGGATGCTCTCCGCAGCGCCTGAATAGAAAGTCCTGAGGATCGCTGGAGAGACCCTAAGTTTCCTCAGTTGTCGGAGGTGATACAGGCTCTGCCTAGCCTTTTTGGACTGGACCTGAATGTGAGCAGTCCATGTCAGGTCTGAGGAGGTTTGGACACATTGAAGGGTACATTGAGTCTATTGTGGGATATTTTTAGCCTGGTCTGAGCTTTTCGGTGTAGTGTTTATTTGGGTGTTTGTGGATGTGTGTTGTGAGTTTGCCAGTGCTGCCAAGCACAGTGTTGCTGAACATTGCAGAAGCTCAGCAATGATCCAGATCCTTCTGCCAGAAATAGCTTGGTGTGTTTCTCATCTTTAATGGCTGAGAAACTGAGAATTGCTTGCTTTTTTACCCCTTTTTTTCTTTAAACACAGATGGGCCTCAAACCTAATTTGGAGCCCCAGGGTGCAGATCTACAGTGCTAGTCTGGTGTTTGTACTGTCCTCTGGGCAGGTGGACGGCAAGTTTGGGTTGGTGGCTGCTGTTAAATAAATTGCTAAAGGTTGGTGGAGTCATGTGAAATGATAGTGATGCTTATAGATTGGTAATGTCAGATATAGGTGATTTCAATTCATTTGAGTTTGCTGCAGACATGATAATGATGGATATAATGGTGCACAATTGTGAGTCTTTAGGGTAACTAGTTTTGCCAAGGATGAGGGATCATATGAAGACTTTGACATAATGAAGAAGAATTTCTACGTATTCTTATATTTATAATACTCTCTGCATGATTAATTCCAGGGTTTTCACAATTTCTATGTTGAGTGAGGGGCACAAACACAGGATTTACAAAAAAAGGAGACATTTTAACAACAGTTACACACTAAAAACACAAACACTAGGTCAAAACACCAGGAAGATGGCAGATAGAAAGAAGTAGGGTCGAGAGCACAGGCAACAAGATCACAATTCAAGAGAGCAATCGGAATAGTTTGGGCAGCATAACAATAGACAGGCTGACTATTGCAGAGTTGTCTGAGAACTTTTGCAAGAAGCTGTTGGTGGAGTTGTGGGAGAAGTCTGCAGTGTAGATGGTGAAGAGGAACAGTGCCAGAATTGTTCCCTGCAGGGCCCCCGTACTGCATACAACCCTCTCCGACACACAGCCCTGAGTTCTCACGTACTGTGGTCGGTTGGTGAGGTAGTTCAGGATCCAGGTTATGAGGTGGTGGTCCACACCTGTGTACTCCAGCCTGTCCCTCAGGATTATGTTGAAGGCACTGGAGAAATCAAAGAACATGATTCTCACAGAGCTCCCAGTGGTCTCCAGGTGAGAGAGGGAGCGATGTAGGAGGTGAATGACGGCATCATCAACAGCAATGCCAGGCTTGTATGTAAACTGAAGTGGGTCCAGTGATGAGCTCACCAGGGGCTGAAACTGAGCAAGGACGAACTGCTCCAGGGCCTTCATCAGATGGGATGTCTGAGACACTAGCCTATAGCTGTCCTTGGGATGTGGATTCTTCTGCACTGGTACCACACGAGTGGTTTTCCAACGTGCTCCCTCATAAACCACCCAGCTTCTGGCTCAGGTTAAAGATGTGCACCATTATCCCACGCAGTTGTTCCACTCGGGACTTGACAACCCTTGAGCTGATGCCATCTGGACCTGCTGCCTGCCTAGCATTGATCTTCCTCAGCTTCCTCCTAACCTGGATGGTTGAAAGAGCCAGGCAGTGCTGGATGCCGTGGTTGGGGATGAGGAGCAGTGAGCAGTGAGTGTGGAAGCAGTGTGAAGTGTAAAGGAGGTGTGAAGTGTCTGAGGTGGAGCAGAGGTCGGAGTGCGTGGTCTGTAGCAGATCCTGGGAACTGCATCAGGGAGGGCAGTATGGGGGTTGAGGCAGGGGCAGATGAATCAAACCTGTTGAAAAAGTGATTCAGTTCATCTGCCCACTTCACACCCTTCACCAGCAGGGAGTCCTGTTCTTTGTGGCTTGAGCTGGTTCTAAGGCCTCTCCAGATACTGCTGACATTGTTCTGCTGAAGCTGGTTTTCCATCCACTGCCTGTAGCTATTTTCCCATCCATGATAAGTCTTTTCAGCACCATTTTCTGCTCCTCTTAGTCTCCGGATTTGAAGGCTCTCGTCCTGTGCTTGAGGATGGCCTTGATGCCTGAAGTAATCCAGGATTTTTTTGGGGGGGAAGCAATACGCAGTCCTGGGGCCTCATGTAAATCAGTGGTACTATGACTTACCTTTTGTATTCTTGCATTAATGACGAGGTCTTTATCAAAGACACTGCAGTTAATTGTAACAGTAAAACAGTGGAGAGAATGGCCAAGCTATTGCAACTACCACGGCTGCTCTTGCGTTATTGGTAGATATCGCAAATGGAAGAATTAGAAGAGAGCGCATGTTCAGGGATCATACGGATTTCCTGGCTCATGATAATGACTGGCTTCTAAGTCCATTTAGATTCACAGGAACTATCCTCTTGAAGCTGTGTGCTGAACTGGGGCAGCTTTACAAAGGCAGAATTTAGGAACGGCGCCATAACTGTCTCATTACAAGTTCTATCCAGAGAAGCTTTTCAGCTTGAACCTGTGGACCAATTGGGTATTTCTCAGTCATCATGCCCGCTGTATGGGTGGTGGCTGAATAGACAAACATTAAAGCACAATTCGCAGCGATGTCTGGTTTTCCAAATGTAATCGGAGCGATCGACACACACATTATAAAGGCGCCTCCAGAGAAGGAATTTGCTCATGTTAATAGAAAGCATTTTGATTCTATTAATGTGCAAATTATTTGTGGTGCATCTCATTAATGTTGTGGCGAGATGGTTTAGCTCAACCCATGATTTGTTTATTCTCAGAAATAGTAGTGTTGGAAACAAACTTGAAAACGATGTGGTGCATGATGGCTGGCTTCTGGGTAAGAAGACGTATGCTCTATAATTTTTGGCCCAAATTGTACATTTGACAATTCCATAGGAAACCCACTGAAGACGTGATAGAATGAACTATAATGCAGCTTAAGGGCCGCTGGCGATGCCTGGACAAGACCGGTGGTACTACGAAAAATAATGTACTTAAAATATGCTTAACCCTAACTTAAACTCCCCCTGAAAATACACCAAACCACTTGACTGTGGGTTGGGCCACATGTGTACGATTTCACGTTGATTGGGATTTATAAAGAGAAAGTGCGTAGAACTTTGCTTACGCATAGTTTTGTGCATCTGGATTTTTTGTGGCATACACACATATCTAGTTTTGTCCGTACACTATGTTTTAGTGTGAATTCTACGCACGGCGTTGTACATGAGGCCCCTGGTGTTTTATTGTCTCTGGTGAGGCATGTCACACACTGGGTGAAGGTGGGCAGTGTGCAGTCCAGGAATGCATGGCTAAAATCCCCCGATATTAAAAACAGGGCTTGTACAAATTGTGTTTGAGGTCTGCTGACCACAGATTAGAGAAAGGCGCAGACAGCTTCTGCATTGGCTAAGGGGGAGACATACGCTGTTATCGCGATAACATGCGAGAATTCCCTGGGGAGGTAGTATGGTCGCATGGTAATGGCTAACAGCTCAATGTCTCTGCTGCAAACATGTTCTTTAACAGTGATGTGTCCAGTGTTACATCATCTGTTATTCGCAAACACTGCCAGTTCCCCTCCCTTCCACCTGGCCGCTCCCCCTCTTCCTGGCTGCCCACAGCAACTGGAATCAAGTCAAGACAATTAGAATTTATTGTCATTTCTACCATATACACAGTACATAATAAAAATGAAACAACGTTCCTCCAGGACCAGCAACACAAGAGCAGAACAGAACAGAACACAAGTGCAAGACCAGTACTGTAGTTTAGCAGCAGAGATGTGCAAGAGTGCAAATGTGCAAGAGAATGCAGGACATCAATAAATAAATATGTGCAATTTAAAACGGCAATAAATATGACTGTAAGGTTTGTAGCAGCATAAAAACCATGACAGAGAGTGTCACGTGTTTACAGAATGTGTGATATGAAAAGAGTATTTTAGCTGGTTATTAAAGTCTGAGTTTTCCAAGGGGGTAGGAGTGAGGTAGGGGGAGGTGAGTGATTTGTGGTGTGTGTGTATATGTGGTTTAGCGGTTCCGCGTAGCGCCATGGTTGTGTCTGCCTGGTCTCCGTGAAGATCATGATGCTACAATGCCAGAATTCAGTCTGCTACCGGGTTAGCGACGCTAGCTCGTCCATTTTGTTTGGGAGAGATCTTGCATTCCCCATGATTATAGAAAGGAGAGATGATCTGGTCTTTTCCTCCTCAGCTCGCTGTGGATGTCCGCCGGTAGCGCTGCTGTGGGGCGTAGCTCTAATAAGTTATCTTGTGTGAAACATAAATGGCCAAATGTAGCATGTCAGGTTTAAGTGACTAGAGATTAAATTAAAAAGTAAAGAGAATAAAAACAGGAAATATGAAAGAAGCGTAGAAACGAGCGAGGCTGTCGTAACAGGCTGCTACTAGCTAGGGGTGCTGGACTACACTTTTGAGTGTGTAACCTGAGTTGGGGGGCATGACCTTGGGGGGATACTTAGCACTCCAGAGATGCCGACTGGTGACTCACTTGATGGGGTGTGGTAGAATGCATGACAGATTTCTTCACTATTGCTTTTTTTTTTAACTGAAAATAGTAAAAAGAAGGGCACTGAGTATAGATGTGTTTTTATAGATGTGTGAGGTAACTAAAGCAGGGCCTTACGGAGGTTAATGTTGGCTATAGCACAACCGAGTTTGTGTAATGCCAATACGTGTGTCTGTGTGTAACAGAAGCTTTGCCCAGGTCTGTCTGCGTACATTATGTATCCGTTCTGCTTTGTCTTACTGCACTGATGGTGCTGAGGCGCTGTGCTTTTGTTGATCCGGGCATCAGAGAACCGGAATCTTTATGACCCAATTATTCTGTGTTTGATTTCCCCCTGTGCTGCTCCTTACAGCACAGCTTTGATCTCTCTTTCTCTTTCTGTCTCCCCCTCTCTGTGTGTTATGCTCACTCTCACACTCTCTCTCTATCCATCTGTCTATCCCTCTCTGGATTGTTTTTCTATCTCTCACTCACTCTTTCTCTTTCACTCTCTCTCTCTCTCTTGCTCTCACAGCAGCTTAGCAATGATAGGAATGTTTTGCACCTACATCGCCACCTCGCTTCCAAAAATCACAGCCCTCTGGCGGAACATTTATTCACTCATTTCCATGTAGTTCTGCTCCAATTTCAGCTCAGTCAGTTCATCATAAATTGTTGACACAAAGTGCAACTGGTGGTTTCTGGTCTGTTCTCTTTCCCTGCTCTGCCCTGTCATTCTCCGTATCACACTTCATTTAATTATACCATGGTTTTCAACCTCTAAGATGCACGTTTAAGGAGTGTATAATGTGTATCTGCGATATTCCTCACATGTTCTTCTAATGCATACTTAGCAGATCATCCAGAAAGCAGAACTTTTGACAGCATTTTGATCAGGAAATCTGACGTTTTGTCTTTAACCGACCTCATGAGTCATAGTGGCCATGCTTTAGTCCAGAAGAAAGCAGTGTTGTCTTATAAGTGTTAGGGGATGCTACCAAGTCTGTGGCTCATATCTCTTTGTGTCCCTCAGTAATATGAACAAGATTAATATCTTTCTCAAGCCACTCTCCTTAGGTCTTGATGGTGCTGTCAAGATGGGTGCCCCGTCTGGCTACCTCAGCTTTAGGACGAACTCGCCACTTTTCTCAGGCCACTGGTGGTGATGTCAAACTGGGCAGCTCCCTTTTTCACTTGTCTGCAGTGCCTGGTACAAGATGTTTTCATCAAACATCCTAACCAGCATCAATAAGGGTTTAATGTCTTTGTGGCTTTGAGGTGAAAGGGTTAGAATAAATATGTTACCATTACAAACAGGGAGGAATCCTGACTCTTCTTGCTGCTACTCAGCTTCACATCTTCACAAGCATCTGACTGTCATTACCAGTTTTGCAGTGTTTCAGTGTAATATAATCACAGGGACCAATCGATTGGTTTGGTCACAAGCAGAGGAATTCAGGAACTCATGCTGAGATCTGGATATCTTCTCAGCTGACAGAGATTGAAATCCTTGCTGAGTATACAAACATTATCAGTGACTTTTTAGATTTAAGATTCAATATTCAAGATTTAAGATTCTTTATTTGTCACATGCACAGTTAGACAAGTACTACATGCAGTGAAATGTACCCAAAATGTCTTTTCGTTAAGCAATCCAAAATAGATAACCTAGGATTACTTAAAGAAAAGACAATAGAATAACAAATAGACTAAAAATAAAATAAGAAAATTATTCTGGTTAATAAAGAAATATATATGGTAGCTCCCAGCTTTTACAGAATCAGTTTAATGCTGATGTTTTCTGAAAACCTTACTGATGATTGTAAAAATAACACAAAAACTGAAAATATTCTCTGCATTTTTTTGTTGCTTTTTTCACAGCAATATGTTTTTTTTACGCATTTTAGTTCTAAATTATTACGAAAAATATAATTTACTAATTTTGTAACATAAATATTAATGTAAATTCAACTACATTTCCACATAAAATATAACAATAAATGTTTATTTACTGTCCAGAGAACACAAAGAAAGTGCTTCTTGGAATGGTTAAATACCGCTGTACTCAGAGCAGGGGTGGACTGGGATTAAAAAACACTAAAAACCACCCTAGGTCTGCATCTCAACCGAGAAAGACAGGCAGACGGCCAATTTTTTCCAGAACACACAGATTGTCAGTCCCACCCTGACTCAAGAGGCGGGAGGTTTGAAAGTAGCCAATCTAAGAACGTTATTTATTTCTCCTTGCTGCTGATTGGCTGCTGCAGTTTGATGCTCCTGTGGCAGCTGCAGTCCAGAATTTCCTCCGTGGAGCGTCTCTAGTGTTTCTCTTGTTTTTCGTTTTGTTCTTCGTAAAGCCCTGTATATTTATTTCTGTAAATGAAATTAAAAGAGGTGTTGAGATCAGTCGCTGTGCAATTACTGCTTTAACCCGGCGGGTCACTACTGTCCGACTGCACCTGAAGTGCCTGAATAAGATGTGCCTTTGATGAACAGTAAATTATTGAACTGTTATTATTGGTGATTACATGTACATTTTACTGTATATTTACTGTATATTTAAAAAAATATTACTGTAAGATGGACAAATTGACATTGTATAAGAAATTATATTGTAATATCTTATACAATGTCAGACATAATATTGTACAAAATAGAAATCTTAATGTATACTGTACATATGCAATTGTATTTATATGCAGGCAATATATATAAATGGCAGAGCTGATCTGCTGCAGCATTCTACAGCCCCAACCACTCTCTGTAGTCCCTTAATGTCCTGTTTCCCAAGGTGGTGGTGTTCTGTGTCAAAACATTTTCTTCAGCACCAGAATAAAAATGACCGGAGAGACTCCAAATTTTCTCAGCTGTCTTAGGTGGCTGAGATGCTGCCTTGCTTTCTTGGACAGGGCTTGAATGTGTGCAGTCCATGTTAGATCCTCAGACATGTGAACACCCAGAAACTTGAAGCAGCTCACCCTCTCCACGGCAGTCCCCTTGATGTTGAGGGTGGTACATAACCACTGCTGACTCCTGCTGAAGTCCAACACAAGCTCCTCGGAGACTGTGCTCCTGGCACCACAATGTCAAGTTCTCCACCTCCTCTCTGTAAGCAGTCTTGTCGTTGTTGGAGATGAAGCCCACCATGATGGTATCATCTGCAAACTTGACGATCGAGTTGGAGCTGTGCAGCCACGCAGTCATGTGTGTAGAGGGTATAAAGCAGAAGGTTGAAGACACATCCTTGAGGCGCTCCTGTGTTGAGGGTGATGGTGTTGGAGACGCAGCCACCAACTCTCGCCACCTGTGTCCAGCCTGTGAGGAAGTTAAGCACCCAGGCATGCAGGTGGTCATTCATACCCGGTTCCTTTAGCTTGGAGGACTGTTGTATTGTAGGCTAAACTACAGTCATTGAACAGCAAAGTCAAATAGTATCTTGTCCACTAGACTGAGGGTGGAGTGCAGAACATGGGAAATGGCATCATCAAATCAATCTGTTTGGGCAGCAGGTGAACTGAAGAGAGTCTGTGAAGCTGTAGATGGCGGATGTGATGTGGTCTTTGGCGTATCTCTCAAAAACCTTCATAACTACGGACGTAAGCCTTAGTTTGTGCCTGAATGACTATTAGTCGGTTATAATAGCGTAACATAATGGAGAGGGGTCACGTGACTCCACACGCGGTAGTGTTTTTAAAGGGAAAGTAATCTATAGGTTCTGAATGTCGATTTTGATTACTTTTCGATTAATCGGCCAGCCCTATCCTGACGCTTACCTTTCGTTGACCCGCTGCAATCCCCTGTTCATGTTGTGCTCTGCGAAGCTGATGACGTTGCCACACTCTTTCAGTCTGGGTGTTCACTGCTTTCCGGATGCTTCTGTCAACCCATGGTTTCTGGTTAGGGAAAGCCTTCACAGTTGCCATGGGAACGATGTTATCAGCAAACACGCTAACAAAGCTAACCGCTACCTATGCAAACTCATTGATGTCATCTGCACATGACCGGAACATGTCCTAGTCTACATCATCGAGTGCATCTTGTAGCATGGTTTCTGATTCGTCAGTCCAATGTCTCACTTCCCTCATGACTGGAGCTTCATAACGAAACCTTTGTTTATATACTGGCATGAGGAAAATGGCGGAGTGGTCTGATTTCCCAAAAGCTTTGTAGCCTTGCATGTACGGCGTGTAGCAGTGGTCCAATGTGTCTGCACCCCTGGTTGGCCATGTGATGTGATGAATAAGGTTCAGCATGACTTGTCTGAGTTTGCTTTGATAAAGTCCTCCACCACAATGGACGCTGGATGTTAGTGAGCAGAACACTGGGCAGTGGAGGGATAATGTGCTCATATACTAAGTCTGTTTTAGATGCCGCCAAGGGTCCCACAGTGTTTATTTGTTCGCCGCTGTGAAGTCACTGGGTCTCTCTCGGCCACGACGGGTTGGGTTTGTTTCGGATGTCCCAGTGTTTCCTTGTCATAAACAGTAAGTCCCATTGTTGTATGGGTGTAATACGATACGCATAAATAAATAAAATACTTACATTTACACAGCCTACATGAAGCGTCTAGTCATAGCTGCGCCAACCAGAAGAATGTAAGCATGTTGTTCTGTTCATTGGTATAATATGATGAATCAGGCTTAATATGACCACCTAATGTGGTGCAAAAGTCCATTTTGACTTAAGCTTGAGGTGAAGTGAGAAAACCATGCCATCTAGCTCATAGTAGGGTATTGTTTATGCATTGACGAACTGCAATCTTCTGTAATGAATAGGCTTAATCGTCTTGTTTCACACAATTATGAAGATGTTCCTAAGAGCCATTTGGGTCATGACCCGAAGCAGCAAAAAGAATTAGCCTACTGAGCAGAGATCTTTGGTTGGGTGTCATTTCTTCCTTAATGCATGTCGCTTTAGGCAGTAGAACTGAACAACACTAGCCAAACTGAATGAATGCTTTTCAAAGAAGGAAAAGAGACAAGATTTTAACACGTGTCACAATCCTCTACTCCTTTCCCTTGTCCTTTTGTCATGATATTTTGTATTGTGTTGTACTTTTTGATGTGGCAGCTGGCTAACTATTGACTCACCATGCAATCTGTCCATTATTTGATCATTGACTAGTTTTGGACCATGCCAGATATTCGCAAGGTTCTGTAAAACCTGCTATGTGGGACTTCTTGGCACTGTTCACCTTGATTTTTCTCCTTCAAATATAGACAGCCCATGCCTCAATTTCTCAGCAACAAAAGATTATCAGCTTAGAGTTCACCAAAAAGAACTCTGGCCTGTCCTTAGCTGCTTTTGGGTGGTTACCCAAGCAAGATATCGACCATTGTACTTTTTGAAATTAAATAAGTGTTTCTGGAACTGCAAAGCCACAGTACATAGGTCATTTCAACTTGGGTTCACTGCTTTTACTTGGATCCATTGGTGGGCAGCCTTGATTATATCAGTAATATTTTGCACATTCAATAAAAACTTAAAAACCGTTGAAAATCTATTATTTACAATAAGGACACAAAAAATGATGTGCTGCTTTTCAGATCCTCATACAGCCCCAGAGAAGAGGAGTTTGACTAAACCATTTTCCCTCGAGTCACCCCCTTTTCCCTTCAGCCAGATGAACACTCTGCCTCCCTTGTCTCCATTGTGATTGGGTCTGGAGTCCCACTGTGGTAGGAGTGCTAATTAGGCATGAAGGTTTATCCAACATGAAGATAATTGGGATTAAATGAACCACAGAGGCATGGGATAATGATGAGTGCTGAAGAAAATGAAATGAGAGGATTAGGAGGAGGACAGTGACAGAAGCACAAGGGAAAGGAGGATTGTAGCACATCTTAAAATCTGGTCTCTTTTCCTTCTTTGCAAAGCATTCCGTCCCAGGAGTATTCACTTTGGCTTTTTTTAAGGACAGTTCTGCTGAGTTCTCTGGTGGTACCTGAAGCAGTTTCTGAAGCTTGTGAAATTTAAATAAAAGTTCAGTGATGAAGAAAGAGTGATGCTGATAAAGTTTGTTCTGTAAAACCAAAACATTTTACAGGGGTGTAAATCCACTCCCATAAGCTTACAACTCATTAAGTGTGATTTGTGCCTTAAGCTTCCATGAAAGGTACATCAGGCCCAGAGTATTTTGATGCGAATGGTAAAGAAATGTGCAGATATATATTTCATTATGGTGAATGGAAACAGCATCTACAATGTGAATATAGTAATTTTATTTACCATACAATTCCACTAGTAAACTTACACATGTATTCTGAGCATTTATATTAGGGCTGGGCATGTTAATGCTTTATTGCATTAATGCCTCGTTTACTTATTGCCGTATTATACGGACAAAAGTATTGGGACGCCTGACCATTGCACCAAAAGGGACTTTTATCACACTGTATTCAGATACATAGATTTCAATATGGACCTGGTCCCCCTTTGCAGCTGCTATAATGGTTCCGCCCCCATGTTCCAGAACTATTCATCCATCATTAGTACTTACTGTTGTGGCTGAACACGAGTCTTCCCAGAAGAGTACAGCAAAGAGAGGACAGATTCCCCACGATATTTTTGATTTCAGAGGAAACTTATGTCAAAATTCTTATGATGGACAATACAAATGCCAAAAAGGCAACATACACAATATGGACAAATGTAATGGGACACCTGACCATTACACTAACAGGGGCTTTAATGGCACTGTATTCAGATACACAGACATTCATCTGGAGTTGGTCCTCCTTTGCAGCTGCTATAATGGTTCTGCTCCCCATACTCTGGAGGCTGAGGCTTTTTTATAATGTTAACTGTTATAATGATATATTAAAAGTAAAGCAGTTTAGTTGTTCACCCCTAGAGGGTGCTCCTGGCCTATTAAAAACACTATTTTCCAGGAAATGCCATGCCTAGTTTTCTAGACAAAGTACATACGTTCCTTGCTCTGCGTGTTTACCTTTAGATAAAGGTTCCTTCTTAGTGGTTTATTCATTATTAAGTTACCACATATTTTAGGCAACAGCGTTTTTGTTTTGTTGTTAGCTGTAGCTAAACTACAGTGTGCTATGGTAGCTTTCAAAAGGCGACTACATGTGTGGTAGCAGTGAGCACAAGTCATTTTTACCAAGTCCATGTCAAGTCTCAAGTCTCTCTCAAGGCCTTTGGACTTTGCTGGATTTTTCATGGGACTGATGTTTCTTGTCATGGTCGACACCCAAGTGGATAGAATGTCACATCATGAGCATTTACATTTACATTTACGGCATTTGGCTGACGCTCTTATCCAGAGCGACGTACATCAGTACTTAAGAAGTCCACAACTGTTTCTTACCTGAAAATCATCCTTGTCAACTATTTAACCAAGATACTGCAGTCAGAGCATCTATACAACAACTGTCAAATAATAATTAGCCAACACCTAACCCAACAATACACAAGCCATAGAGAAGAACATCATACGTCATAGAGAAGTCAAGGGAAAGGATTTTTTTATTTTTTTTTATAGAAATAAGTAAACAGTAGGAAAGGGACATAGCCAAAGTGCTCCTTGAAAAGGTGGGTCTTCAGGCGACGCTTGAAGACCGTGAAGGACTAGATCGGACCAGAAGAGGGAGTTCATTCCACCACTGGGGAGCCAAGACTGAGAAGAGTCTTGATGCATGTCTCCCTTTTCTTTTGAGCAGCGGAGGCTCAAGACGAGCTGTGCTTGAAGCCCTGAGAGGACGAGACTGATCAAACATTGTTTGATCAATGTTGTTATGTATATGGGTGCAAGTCCATTTTTGGCCTTGAAAGCAAGTGTTAATTTGAACTTAACACGAGCACCACGGGGAACCAGTGGAGGTTCCTTAGTAAAGGTGTGGTGTGGGTGAACTTAGAAACGTTGAACACTAACCTGCAGTAGTCCTGTTTGGAAATGACCAGGGACTGGACAAGAATCTGTGTAGCTTTTGTGGTGAAGAAGGGTCGGATTCTTCTGATGTTGTAGAGAAGGTATCTGCATGTTCTAGAGATCTGGTCCACCTGCGGCAAGAAAGACAAGAACAGCTCTCTGCGGCAAGAAAGAAATAACAGCTCCCTCAACAATAGATAAACTCAGATAAGTGTTTGCAGTTCATGGTTTGCCTGACTCCCTGGTTAATAATGGTCCAATATTCACCAGTGAGCTGTTTAGTGACTTCATGGATCAGAATGGTTCAAATGGATTTGCTGAATGAGCTGTGCACACAGTGAAGGAAGGTCTGAAGCACATGACAGGCTTTCATGTTTCCTGTTTAAATACCACCTTGCACCACAGACCACTACTGTACGTATGCCAGTGGAGATGTTGATGGGACATAGGCCGAATTCAAGACTGGATCTGCTGCGTCCAGATATGAAAGCAAAGGTGGAGCGAAAGCAGGAAAAGCAGATGGAGGGCCATGATCTACAGGCACGCGACAGACAACTGAAACCAGGTGACAATGTCTACGTGACAAAAAATGCCGCTTACAGTAGCCATGGACATCTCAGAGCAGCAGCGCCTGATGGACCATCTAGCAGTGGTGGTTGTGAATCTGATCCACACCCTCAGACAGTGGTCTGGCCAGTGATGCCAGCATCTGAGGGTCCAAAGACCCTGTGTGCATTGGCGCTCCAGACGCTGCCCCAAAGCTACAAAGCCATGGTCCAGAGCCGCAAAGCCATAGTCCAAAGCCAAGCAGCCGCAAGCTCCAGTGCCCCATACCAATGCTGAGTCTCTGGCTCCAAGTTAATGCCCTAGAGGGGGTAACTGTAGAGTCCCTAGAGGGAGTTGCCGTAGAAGCCCTAGAAGGTAGTTAATAGTGTCGAAGGCCCTACAGGCAGTTATTAGTGTTGAGGCCCTAGAGGGGGTTAGGGTGGAGGCCACAGCTCCACCTCTGCAGAAGCCACCCTGGAGGGGACCTGGATACCCCAGGAGCTCTGGGATTTCACCTTATGGGGGTGGAATCTCTTTAATTTTTTTTGTGGGGTGCTGGGATCTTGGAGGGTTCCCAAGGATCTCCCTGGAGGGGTCCTGGTCCAGCAGGCCACAAAGTAACCCCACAGTGGGTGTACGACCCCGGAGGGGGCTCGGTCCCATAGGGCAGTGAGGAGCTCCACGGAGGGGGCTTGGTCCCGAGGGACAGTGAGGGGTTCCCCGTAGGGGGTTCTGTCCAGAGGGACAATGAGGGGCTACTCATAGGACAGGGAGGGGCTCCCTGTAGGGTTTGCATATGTGCCTGCCCACATTGCCAAGGAGATATCAGGGAGAATCAAACACTACTTTTGAATTAATTATTTAATTTAGCATTAAACAATGTGATTAATTGCAATTAATATAAGTAACACCACTAGAAACCTTGAAGACTCTAGTTTTCAAATACACAGGCATATGTTTTAAAATAAAATATATCAATGGCGCTTTGTAAATAGAATACTGCGCTGACTGTAGAGGTCCTGAACGTCTGGGATTAGAGAGGATCCTCTGGGTTTCCCCCCTACAGCGCTGACTGTAGAGGTCCTGGATGTCTGGGATCAGAGGGGATCTGCTGGGTCTTCCTCCTACATCGCTGACTGTAGAGGTCCTGGATGTCTTGGATCAGAGAGGATTCGCTGGGTCTTCCTCCTATAGTGCTGGCTGTAGAGATCCTGGATGTCTGCAGTTCAGTCCTGGTACGCTGTGCTGATCTGACCACCCTCTGCAGAGCTTTGCGGTCCAAAGCGGCACAGCTGCCATACCAGCCAGACAGAGGTGTCCATATAATACGGCATTAAGTAAACGAGGCAATACTGCACTCGCAATGGTGCATTGGTAGAAGTTGGTGAGTATTCTGCCGTCCATGCCGAACCTTCTCAGGCGCCGTAAAAAGATGAGCCGCTGTCTTGCTGCTTTTGTGATCACACTGACGTGGTGTGACCAGCTCAGATCCTCGCTGATGTTGATGCCTAGGAATCTGAAGCAGCTGACTCTCTCCACCTCTGCTCCCTGGATGTGGATGGGGGTGTGGCCTCCTGTTGTCCATGATGAGCACCTTGGTTTTGGTGACGTTGAGCAGCAGGTTGTTGTTGTGGCACCATGGTGTCGGAGAGAGAGAATACTTTGAGGATGCCCAGCAAACAGAAGATGTCCCCTGCAGAATGAGTAATTAGCTTAAACTGGCTGTTATTGTTTCTCTTTTTTTCGGTTAGCCTATGAAGCTAGTCCTAAGCTGTGTCCGAAAAGCGCACCCTTTTACTATGCAGTAAATCAGCCATTTTGTAATTTTGTTGTTCAAAATTATAGCCCCGCGAGCCTTCGGTGTAGCTTCAGAAAGTAATTTGGGATGTTTTCTTGCTTTTCAACTGGGAGGCGCTGGGAGGAAGAAAGTGTTCTCACATTCTGTTTCAGGGCAAAACACCCAGCACTTAGAGTTCCTGTACAGATCCACTAACCATGCATATCTGCTTCAGAGTCTGTCTGGCATTTTTCACTGAAATGTGTCAGCATCACTGGAGGTTAAGAACCTAAGGAAGAGGTGGATGAGGAGGAAAGCTATAAAGAGAGACAAAGCTGGCAGAGAGAGAGAGAGAGAGAGAGAGAGAAAGAGATACTGAGTGGTTTGAGACTTTGAGGATCTCCTAGAACTGATCAAAAAAGGGTTAGAGAGGTGGACAAATAGAACTAATCCTAATAGAGGATGGACTGGACACAAACAGACAATATATGACCAAACCACCACTGGGTCCCTGAGCAAGACCCTTAACCCCAAGTTGCTCCAGGGAGAGACTGCCCCCTGTAGGTAGGG
>JBBPDC010149951.1:0-21463 GCA_037974485.1 Hemigrammopetersius urotaenia
TTATCCACCCACCTCACAACCAAACCATACCACAACCTTCCGTAATAAAACTCATCTGATTGAACCAAGACGTAACACACTATGTAATGAAAACAAAATACTCAACTAATCAACTGCAGTACCCACTTCAGCTAAAATCAGGACAATGCAGATAGCAATGCAATTCTAACTATATTTTTCAGACCATTGTAAGAAAGATTTCACTCACCTGAGTTATCGTTTAATTGGAACTAATATATCTGTATATCTCTTCTGAGGCTGTGCCTCACCCAAACCACTACACAGTCTTGTTCTGATGTTGCCTGTATTTCAGTACAGGAGGAGCTGCAGTGCCCTGCCCCTTTCACACATTCGTTAAGCAACATAAGCAACACCTCGACCTGTAAGTAATAATAAAACCAGTTCTTTATCTACATGTCCAAATCGTTGCTTATGGGTTTGTCCACATTGCTGTGTGTATTTCAATGGATTAATGATTTAATGCATGTGTGAATATGAAGACATTAAAGGGAAGAATATTTTGCTCAGGGAGGTTTGAATGTTCATCCACTCTCTAAGGAATGCAGGCATTGCTGTTTGTTTAAGGAAACTATTCATATATGGTAATGATTGAATACTCATTTTCAACAACCTTCATGCTTTTACTTTGGGAACAATGTTCAATATCAGATCAGTGAGCTAAGAAATGATGCTAAGTGTTATATACACTTGACATAATTTTTTAGCCCCAGTACTGTTTGCAGACTAGAAACTCCATATAATGACGCTCCCTTCACCGTGGGTATGGTGTTCTAAGTATCATATGTGCAGTTATTGTTTCTCCAAACATGATGAGAGGCATTATTGCCAGATTGTTCTATTTTGTCTCAAATAAACATGCCTTTCTGTGCTTTTTTAACTTTTTTAACTATTAAATCAAAATGTATGTTTTATTATACAGTGCCTGAAAGCTAAGTGTATGCTTATGAATGCGTGCTTTCTTTACTTTTTATGTTCATAAGTGCAAAATCAAAACACATTGTGTGTTGCTCTGTTTGAGCGTCTGCTAAATGCCGTAAACGTAAACATAATATCTAGAAAAATATGGCAAATGTTTTTTTATTTAAAATTAGCTTTTCATTTGCAAGACTTCCTCTAAAAATGTGTTTTTCATGTGGTTTGAGAAATGAATGGTCAGTGTATAAGGTATTTAGTTCCTCCCTAAACAAATATTGGTTTTATGGGTGCTGTTTAAAAGATGATAAAACCATGACCTATTCACCAAAGTGATTAGGTTTATTCTGCCTGTGTAACTTACATGTGTTTAAGTAAAGTAAGGCCATGTAGTAAAGATTATCTGTTTCTGATACAAGACGATACCAATGATTTTCTATATAAGTAACACCAAGTAACACCAAAGCTAGTATTACTACCAACATCGATACTAATGCTTTTAAAAGGCTAGAGAACCACACATGTGCTTGCATATACTTGAGTATGTATTAAAACGACACGCATAAGGAAAAAAAAAAAAAAGAGAGATATAGAATTCGTATGCCTGTGTATGTGTATATGAACACCAGCATATGCATTTGTGGATGTATTTGGTTTGGCTCCCACTGATCCTTTTTGCAAAAAGTCCTATTTAGACCCAGGATTCTTCTGTTGCAGTTATAAATGCACATCTTTCACAAAAATTATTCTCCACTGGCAGTGCTCAGGACAGATTAATCCTGTCTATTTCAACATTTTTGGATAGTTCAGGAGATTCATTGGACATTTGAACTGTAATTTAAGCAAACAGCCTAGTAATAGGCAGATTATCACATTTGTTGATGGCCATATCTATTTACATCTTATCCATTTACACACTATGTGGTTGTTAAAAAAGAGCATGTTCTGTCCCACATTGGCTTTGAACTTTATCAATATAAAAATGTGTTTGGGTCCTCTGAATCCTAAACCTAATTTTTCCACTCAATAGACCAAGATCAACAAACAGTTTGTACAGAGTACCTACTGCAAAGCTCTACGAGCAACTCATCAATTCACGAGGAATGTCTCATTTGTTTCATTTCCATTTACACACGGTTATGCTGAAATGTAATGCAAAAACATAGCACACATTCAATTTGCTGCTGTTCCTGGAATCTCTCAGTGCAACAAACAGTCACTCTGTCACATACAATCCTGTATGTGAGTGGATCACACATGACTAAGATTATAGGCATTAGAGCTTGTTTTCCTGCCTCTGGGCCACCTGGGAGGATCCAGGGCTTATTAGTAGCAGTAACACAATTAGAACTGGCAGAGCAAGACATCAGTTCTGACTTACATTGATAGCACACACACAAGTTCTTTCACTGGGACATGTCTGCATCCAAAATATAATCAGATCTTAGTGGATGGTTAAACAACCGGAGCTAGATTTTCCCTTTGGCCGAGTTCCAGTTAATCACAAAATTTTTGGCCTCAAATGGTTTTGGCTTTGCTGAATGGTAAGAGAGTTGGGAATGCGCCATGAAAATGGATAATATTTTAAGCCAATATTGTCGTAGTAATCAAAGCCTGTGCTGATAAAATTCACTTGCAGGTGCTTGGTCTTGTATGAGGTTTCAGTGCACTTTAGTGCATTTGCCCACATGCACACTCAACATCATACATTATTTATAGGTAGGAAGACCATAAGAGACGAGTCTTTTTAAATGGGCACTAAGTAGACATAAACAGCAGCTAATTCTGCTGATGCACGATTGCGTGAGCAAGTCCTTCCTCTAAATCCTCCTTTTGCCTTTTTTTTTTGGAGTAAACACAAACTGTATATGAAGTAAATGCATATTGTGGCTGTGTATCATTGTGCTGCTACTATTTAAAAAGTGTACACTGAAGAAAGTTCATTGTAATTTAAATCATTTAACATCAACAGACGTTGTCTTGTTTACACTCAGGAAAAGAAATGCACTCTCTATCCTGGCAGTTATCCAAGCCTCACAAGCTGAGAGGTCACACAAAATGACTTTGCTGTGTATGAACTGAAGCGTCACCATATTTTTTTTAAATGTGAAAGGAGACGGATTGTTCATTAGACTCATTTATAGAACCAATGATCACTGTGCTTTGGTTTCTGCAAAGACTTTCAAAGCATTTTATGTCCGACTACTCAGGCATCAGTTAACAGCCACCACTGCAATGATGTTCAGATTTCATCCTTTATGCTCCACTCTGACGGAAATGACTTCAATATACAGGTTGTTACAGGTGTTTTATGAAGGTATAGAAAAATAATTTAACTCACAAAGGGTTTGAAAATGCCACACCTGGTTAAGATTAAGAATTATTGATATAAAGGCAAAACAAGTCCAGAGGCATAACATCAAAACAGATAAAGTTCCAGAGATGACTGTGAGCTTTTACGCTTTTATGATTTGGTTCTACTCATATACTATATGCAAATATATTATTAAATCAAAAGAGGCATCGGAAATAAGCACAGCAACAGTTCCTGACAATACCAGACTACAAAATGTAATAATCTCTTTTAATTTAACAGTACATGTCAAGGCCAAGTCTGGGGTTACATAAAAGGCATTACTCAATAACATAATGGCTATGAAAACAAGAGCACCAAGGAGTGTTATGTGGTTTGGACACATTATCATTTATGTACGGCATTGTTTCTGTCGTAGTTGTAAACTCTATAAAATCAAGTCTTATTTGCGTTGTCGGTGCCATGACTAATTTTGGTATAAAATTGTGCCTTTTTGTCTTTGCTTAATTCAAAGGGAAGAACATATCTTAAGTCGGTGGCAGATCTAAGCTTACTATGCACACACACGCCTTGCTTAGTCATCGAGAAGCTTGCTAGACATTGTTGACTTTGCCTAATGAAATATTTGTCCCATTGCCCCATGCATATTAACGGTTGCATCCAAATTCACTTCATACATTCAACATGAAAAAACGAAAGCAATTATACTAGCCAATATCATAATCATATACCAAAAGCTGGGAAACATACTGGCTTACAGCCCAACAAAAACATCTGAAAACATGCATAGTGATGACAGTCAACATTCCCGAAAGTGTATGTTTACACCAGATCTCTGAGAGCGCACCAACAGTGCTGCAGATGCACCTACTCTAGACTGCAGCTACCTCCTACTGCCTACTGCATAACTTCAGCCACACCCACAACAACACAGCCACACCCACTTTACTGCAGACACACCCAGATTAACAACACACTGCAGAGCCAGGATTTCAGCGCAGTTGGACAGAGATGTTTACAAGCTCAGCTCTAGATTGTCTAACACACACACACACACACACACACACACACACACACACAGACAAACAAACACAGTCACTGCAGCACCTAAAGCCCAGACTGCACTGCAAGGAGTGCTGAGTATTGGATCAGGGATAAAAATAGCATACAGCCTGTGAAGGAAAAGCATGAGAGAGAAAGAGAGAGAGAGAGAAAGAGTGATGATGCCCACCCGTGGCCGGCCCATGCCAGTTGGGGAACGCCAGATGAAAACAGTCACACATGGTGCCTGTCCTTTAGGTCCTGGGCCGGGTGTCCGGCGAGGTCCTGCTCAAAGAATGTGCTGCTCCAGCTGAGGCAGCTCCGTCCACTCCTCCTGGAGCACTGCAGCACTCTCAGCCTCCTCTTCCCTCTCACTCACTCAGAGAAGAGGCAGAGAACAGGAGACACAGACAAGGCAAGAGAGCACGTCTGAGAAATTGAGCAGAGTCAGTCTCTGGCAGAGGCAAGCAAAGAAGTAAAGGCAGGAGAAAGACAATGATGCTGTACTGTTTAACAGTACACTCTGGAATGACGTTCTACTCTCCTCTCCAGCAAAGTAAACACGGGCTCCCATACAGCATGTAAACCTGACGGGGAGGGGGGTGGGGGGGGCTTTCTATTTTGTCTGGGGAGGGGGTTGGCTGTCCAGTCAGGTTCGACCCCACCCTCCTTCCACCCCACCCCAACCAGTGCAAGGGCACTCTGGACATCCTGTTAGTGATTCGTCTAGGACTAGAGAAAAACATTAGCTTTTTTTTTTTGCATGAGATTGGGGCATAATTGAATTTGACATCACACAGTACATGGTTTCATATCTCTTAGACGGGCAGGGAAGAAAATGCAGGATGCAGGCCATCAGGTGATTAGATTGGAATGAAGGGAGTGTAAGAAAAGCCAACACTTTTAAAGGGCCTTGTTACCAGTGAAACATTGTAAATAGCTGAGGTTCACAGCATTTCAACATGTCTGCGGCATCTTGTGATTGTCAGTTTGTGTACAGCGCCGTTGGAAAATGTTTTTATGATCTTACACACTCCTGTCTCTCTCTCAGTCTCAGTCGTGCTCAGTTCATTTGAGGATGGCCCAAGATGGCCGCAAAGAGCTAAATGATTTAAGACTGTGGCCCAGGAATAAAACTGATCTCACAGACAAGCAGACTGTGACGTTATCTCCAGCCCAGATCACTGCTGAAAACGCACACACTTGGACAAAAGAGCCATTTTGTTCCATTTCACAGCAAAGAACGAACTTACAAATTGCATGTCAATGCTGTCGGTGGACAGTTAACAGGTTTGCATTGTAAACTGTTGATTTTAGTTGTTTTGGGAAAAGAAGGTCCCTAATTAAAACTTGCACAGACTGTCCAAAGTACAGCCACAGTAATTAGTCCAATTTGTGACGCAATGATAGTTCAATTAGGATGCAGAACAATTATGATGCAATTACTTAAGTGCAGACAATAAACTAACAGACTAATAAACTACTATATATTGTTTATATTATGTATATATATATATTTTATTTTTATTTTTTTAACCTAAAGTAGTGAATGATACATGTACACAGGTAGATGGATGGATGGATGGATGGATGGATGGACGGACGGACGGACGGACGGACGGACGGACGAACGGATAGATAGATAGGTAGACTGACTGACTGACAGATTGACTGACAGATTGGGTGATGCTATAAAAGCTCTTTCTTTAAGCCATACAATATTCATTTTTTAGATTTGACTGAGTCAGTACATCCCTTTCCATCCCTCTGCATTACAGACTGGGAGTGGCGAGATGATACTGCATTAGCCCTTGGCCTTCACCCAAGAAATAACTCCATGCTAAAAGCCTTGTAGGAAACTGAAAAAAGGGACCTTCTGTCTTTTAGGCTTACCTGCTACACTGTTTTCTGATTCTGATTCTATATGTGCAGAGATCTATGACTGTAATCTATGACTGTTTTATACAACAAGACAACAAGGTAAGTCAGGCCAAAACACATTTCACAGTTTTACCAATGTGGGTTTTATGACACACACATTTTATTTGCACTTTTTAGTGATTTTATTTATTTATTTCATTTAAATTTGTCTGTGTGTTCAAACATGTTTGGCCGGCACAATAAATGTTATTAATTCAAATCAGAGTGTCTTCCGAGACTATAAGGTAACAATAATATAATAATAAGAGAACCTTGTTTGAATTGTGAAATAGGTACTTATTCTATATTGACTGGGTTAAATATAATTGCATTACTAAAAAAGAGACTAATATACAACTTTCATTGACTAAAACTAGACTATTACCTCAGCCTAGCCCAGTGAAGTACCATGTTGAGGTCAGCCTTACCCTGATTAACCTCTATTACATGTTCAATTTCCATCTCACACGGGAAAGGGGAGATGCTTGCTGACCCCGTCCATGGCATAGTTTAACATCCATGTCCTGTGACTGAGAAGCAAAAAGATGGATGAATCAATTCACTGTAGTATGCTTCTGTTTCCATGAAATTTGAGGACAAGGTTAGCATGCCTGAAATACTTGGTTTGTCTTGGGAATTAAGAGACGGATAGAAGCAAGTTGTTTGTCAAGACTGGAAATCACAAACAACTTAATTCCATTAAGTCGGGGATGTACACAAGTATTTATTAAGGTATATTATAAAAGATCAAATAATTACCAGACCACAATGTGACCATTGTCAGATTTCTTCAATGTGCTGCGGAATAAAGATAAGCTCACCGGACAAAAATTGGTCACAAGTCATTTTTTGTTGGCTTGGTTATGTGTCTCTTTAATTAGCACCAGTTATGTCAAATAAGGTTTACCCCAGTCGTTTGGGGGTATTTCAGCCCACTTTTCCATAAACCTGGCACATTTTTGTGTGCAATTTGAGCAGTTCACCTGCTGCTTCACAATGGGAACTGGGGTTGAGGTCTGGTAATTTTGCTGGTCAGTCAAAGTTTCCCAGTATTTCATCATGTACACTGAACCATTTACACACAGACATCATACAGACATAAAGCACAAAATTAATTTAAACACTGGGCTAAAATGGACAGGAACTCAAAAGACTGGTGTAATCCAAGAGGACACCTTGTGTACCTACTTTATTAGTACACTGATTTAGTATACTGGCATTATGTTAAACACTACATGTGCAATGACTGTGATGATAATGCAATACATTGCAACTGCTTTAATCTGTGTTTTTATAATGAAATCTAAATTTGACATGACAGTTACCTGTATAATATCCAGCATTACTTTTTAAAGTATTTGCACAGTTTGTAAAGATTTTGATGGGAATGTGATTCAATCTTGGCAAGTACATGATTTTTTAAGAACCTCCTTTTATTACTCAAAAATCTTGGTAAAACAAAATAGCTAAATGCTCTTGGCATCATTTTGATTTAAAGAGTTATCCTGCATTTTATTACTTGAGGTGTTCACCAAATAATTCACTTTTACATGACAGATGTGTTCTTCATGAAGTATTCTTAACATTTAAACTTAAACAGATTATTGTTCTTCTGTCTTTAACTTTGACTGTCTTTAGTCCTCTGTTATTTTCATCCAGCAATCCAGGTTGAAACATTTCTAATGCTAATGTCTGGGATCTCATGATTAAATATTTCTTTAAGCATACTGATATCAGGGCTAGTTTTGTGAGACTTGTTTGTCTGTGTGCTCTACGAATCACAGTTATGAAAGGATAGAGAGTAAGCGATCCATATCTGTGTAAACACTGGTTAATTATATCAGCCTTGCTTTTTGGCAGGAATCAGTACAAAATAGAGACAAAATGCCAGAGTAATGTTTGCAATTTAAACTAGAACAAAAGGGCATTTATCTTATCATTTGAAGTGCTAACACTTGGAGGATATTGGCTAGAAGAATATCTTTAGTAATAAGAAATGTTAGCTAGGGACTGCTTAATGACTCCTACTTGGCCATTAACTACATTGTGCATAATTCATTTTATGGCAAATTGAATTGCAATGACTGAAGACAACCCACACTGAGGTGTGGTATGACCTGCTTGCTTGCTGAGGCGAAGGTACAGACAACAGCCTAAATGAAACATAAAAATAAAAGAACAAGAACAGTAGAAATAATGACATTGGTTTTTTTTTTGGATAGTCAGTCTATGAGACTCACACCTAACTGAGTATATACTGTATGTCTAAAAAGATGCAGAAATGCATTTATTAGTAACATTCCAAACGCTAGCCTATTGTTCAGGACGGTTAGATTCCTAAACCACTATGTCAGTGAAGGCTGTTCCAATCAGAAACAGATTCTGACCATTTTCAAGCATCCTACCAGAGTGTCCTTCATGCTCTTTTATTGCCCATTAACATTTGCACACATGTAACCCAAAGAGAGTTCAGGAAAACTGCTAGTGAATAAAACCTGCCTAAAACAACTCTGAAACTCTACCCGCACTGAAAGTCCAAATCCTGATGTTAGTGCAGTGGTAATTACATAATAATAAAATATAACGTAATATAGAAGTAGTCTTTGTTGTTGTAGTATAGTTAAAAACTGTGTATTTCTTGAAGATAAATTGAAAAGTCAAAAATATCTGAATGAACACCCACAAAGATAGGTTTGCCTTCAGTTTCATATAACTAAGCCCTCCCCAAATAGAAGCAGTTCGAGATTGTTCTTTTAGGAGGTCTTGTAAAAAATCACCTCTGACTTAATGAAGTTCAATGAGAATTACACCTACATTTACTCTGACTTCTTTTAGATGTACGTGGATGTCTTAACTGTGGTTAAATGTAATATGCCAGAACCGACAAACAGCTTCTTTATTCAATAAACATTCTATTAAAAGTGATCCAGATATATCTCTTGACTGTAGCATTCGCTTCAAAAACAATTTACAAACTTCCACACTGCCACAGAGAGTGTATGTATATTAGTAGTAAAATAATTTATGGGATTGCTCATATTTTAGGCAAGAAAAAATCTGAAATGGGCAGATAATTTTTGACATGTTTGAAATCAGTAGTTTGTTAACAATCCTTAAGGGTTTTAAACAGAACAAGGTATATGAAACCTCTTTGGTAACTGAGGGCCCCTGGTCCATTTGTAAGAGCTGGGTTCTGTGGTCAGTAAGCCATTTTTGTAAAATATTGGAAGAATGCTTTGGATCATTATCCCGCTGCGAGATCCAATGACAATGTGCAATTTTAGCATCTCCGCAAAGACAACCCGATTTTGCTCTCAAGTATCCTGGAATGAGCAGTCCAGTGCATAATGCACTGTTTTCTCATTGGCTTATAGAAGCAAAACTTCTCCTATCTACTGTCAGAGCTTGTTTTCTGTCAGACCACCCCTCTTTCTATGACAAACCAACTTTGGAAGCATATTTTCAGGCATTTACTGAATTATTTGCTGGTGTTGAGAATGATCTATGCTAAGTATGAGAGTGTCACCTTAAATTTACACTCCTGTAAATCAGAAAGAAAAAAACCTGGTGCAATTTTCTTTTATCCTATCATTGATTAGATTCCATGTTTGATACTTGGTGATGCCACAGAGAGCACTGCCAGCTTTGCTCTCTCTGGGTGGACAGGATGGCCTTCCTTCTCCCCCATTAATCGATGCTTGCATGGCTTGCTAGCATGAAATGTCTATTACCTGATATAATACTGTTCTCCTCTAAGCATGTTGAGCTGTTAAGTGACATCGTATTAGGTTACTGCATGTGAACTGGAAGAAGCACACATCAGACTTCACCATCCCATGGTGGTGGTATCACACAACTGGGTGGAACTAAAAAGGAGAGAAAAAAGAACAAAATGTTCACATTCTAGTACACTAATACATGACACTTATCAATGCAATTTAACTGGATTCTGATGAAAAGCAGACTGTTCCAGGAGGGTCACTGCCTTCAACGCAGATGCTCTTTTAATGTGATGACATGCTACAGCTCTGCAAAAAACAAGACACCACTACAATTTATTTCTAAATCAGTATCGCTATGAGTATGACCACCATTCCATGCCAGTGTCTGTTAAATTCCTACACAAGCACCTCATTCTGCTTTATGAGGTACTGATTAGGTGATCACCTGCAATCTTATTTAATAAGGAAAAGTATGAAAAACGCTGCTGTAATCAACACTCTCCTCTTGCAGTGTGACCAGTTGGATGGCAAAATACAACTAGAAGCATAATGGATGGCAAAATACAACTAGGTAATAATTGCCATTTTGTTTAAGAGTGAACAAGAGATTTGTTTTCTTTTAATAATTCAAGTTATGTAAACACTGCCTAATTTCTCTTCTTATTCTCCATTCTCTTTTCCTTTCAAATTAAGCTTTAAAAAACAATCTTTTTATTTGGAAATTAGAAAAAATACTGTCAGCAGGTCTTGAAAACTAAGGCAAAGCTGTTCAGTTCAGTACCTATAAAAGATAAAACCTGAAAAACTGAACATTTTTCAGGTTTTATCTTTTATAGATTATAGATAGATAAAGATTTTTTTCTAAAGCTGTATATTCGGTCTGATCAATCATAAAAACAATTCAGAGGTTACATTACACACAATAGACAACATTCATGAAAATCTGAAAATCAATGCGAGAAAATCAATGAGCAACTGTGAAATCTTACATACAATATAAGCTCATAGTAGCACACACACACACACACACACACCATGAAAGTGGAATGAAATTAAGACATGTAAGGTTGTTTACATCAGATGTGGACTTGTACTGTATTGTGTAAGCCTAACTGTAAACACAATGATCTCGTATACAGATTGTCTTGTATTTTAACAGAGTCAGATTTTAATTTTAAATTGGATTTTAAATAAGTGCAGACGCATGGCTGACAATTATAGGGCAAGCCAATAGCCAACGCTTTTCTCACAGGCCTCTTAGAGCAGCACTTGTCCCTGACCAGTGGAGCTAACATTTCAGTCGTTAACAAATTATTGGATCTGCTTGTTCAGAACGTGACAGACAAATGTATGATGATGGCCCTAAAAACTAAATCCTGCAAACCTAATTTACAATTATAAGTGAATAGTGTAGTTCTGAATCATGTTCACAAGCTCTCAGGTAAATTGTGAGTTCCAGGTCGAGCTGCACAGCTGATAATGTGCTCCCTGATACAAAAGAATGACGGGTGGAGTGTTTGACAAATATTTGCCATGACACATTTGAATTAACGTTGTCTTCCAAAACACATAGAGAAATAGCCCACACTGCAAAAACATCTGTGTAATTTACAGTGAAATACTGACAGCTATGTTTACCACAACACCACTATACAAAGATGGTGACAATATACAAGACATATGCTTTTTTGACGAGCATAAATTTCACCAGCTGTTGTTTGTTTACAGGAAGGTACTATGCAAAAAAAAAAACAAAAAAAAACCTTAATTGTCGTTTTGTTAAAAGCCATAATAAGAAAATTACATTATACTGATGCTCCTGTAGTTTTATCATAAATAAACCAAACTGTATATTTTCAAAGTAAATTTGTGTTTAGGTTCATTCGATTTTATTGTACTATTTTTGGATTCATGGTCTTTTAGTTTCTTTGACTACTTTCCAGTTTTTTGTACAAGCAGGCTTCAAGCCTTCATTATAAATGACAGAAATAGAGATTTTCTCTACAGAGAAGGGAAAAAAAACTATTTTATTTATTTATTACCATATGCTGAGTAATGTGAACTCAAGTGGTCAAGAAAAGGAATTGTCCCGTCTGTGGGAGGGAGGCTCCACTAGAGGTCGCTGTCTCCACAGCATGGTAATCTCTGTCCAGAGTTAAGCTCCTGGACCAATCAGGTCCAACTTTCCAGGACAGGCGGATATAATACAAATAAGACATTACACATAGAGTTAAAACAATAAATGAAGAATGGAGCAGCAACTACTTCTAGATTTATTCACGAAAAAAGTAACATTTCAGCAGAAATATCACTCAGCAAAACAAATTCATCCCACAAAAATACAAAGCCATTATACTAATAAAAAGATACTTGATGCTTAAGAGGGCAGAATTCTACACTTCATCCTTGGCAAAACTGCACTCATTCTATACATTATTCTATACATTACTGAGCCTGTTGCTGAAAAATAATTTCTTGTTCTGGATAAGACAGTCTTCCATCACTGAACTGTGTTTGCTTTGCCATTTTTTACAAGACGAGTTGCTCAAATAAGCTGGTGATTTTGATAACTGCTGTTCCAATTGAACAATTCTAAAAGATGTTTCTGCATTAAGCCATACAAATGTAAATACCAGACATGGTAACTAATTTGTGACATCAATTTTTTCCTCACTTCTGGAATGATGGAGTCAAATATGCATTTCATATTCCATATGGATATTTATACAACCAATCTACATGCATATGTACTGCCCAACAAAACAACACTTTTCATGTTTAATATCCTCATTCCAGCACTGATCGTATGCATTACTTGAAAACGCCCAAATATTAATATATGCACCATTTTCACATATTGAATGTACTTCATGCCAAATGAGGTCACATGCTTTGAAATTGAGACGTGTTTTTTTTTTTTTTTTTGCTGACTTACAGTCTGAAATGAAGACACAAAAAAGCTTTTTTTTCCACCAGTTGTATTTACTTAATAACACTTGTGACATCCAATGAAAGATATGGTAGCAACAGTTGAGAAAGAAAAACAGAAAATAAAAAACAGAAAAAACATCATCACTGAGATTCCCTCCCAAGACTGCAGAGGAGGTGACTCTTTTCTGCAGACACTGTACTTTATGTAAGTTTATATTTCCTGTTAGCCATTTTATAAATGAATGACCCACCAAACAGATTCTATATGCATCCTCTGGAACCTGCTCACACAGGATCTAACAGCAGAATATAATATATCCACAAAAAAGAAGTGCTCATGAATCTTTGCTCACAACAGTAAGGTTATGGTAAACTGAACCGCATCCCATACAATTAGTGTCAATTTCTCTCCACTAAGAAGTGGCATCTTTCACTAGAGGCTTTTTCACTTGAGGGACTGGATTGTAAATAAAGTATTACTCCAGTTACACCAGAGGAAATATGTACTACACACTGTAACAGCTCAAAAAGAGCTGACTGAAAAATGACATTACAGTAAAAACACATCCATTTATTTATCTGAGCTGCTTACTGTAAACAGGGTCATGGGGGGTGCTGGAGTCCATCCGCAGGGCAAAAGGCAGAGGAACACCCTGGACGAGTTGTAAAAATACATGTACTTTTAGAATACAGTCATTTTGTATACTGTAAAAAAAAAAAGGCTCTCTGGTCTCAAAGGAAATTATATTCATATATTTTTACTAGTTAATTTTTCCCATTTACAGCTGTTTAAACCATTCTATTTTGTTAATGGTATGTCTGTCTGGTCACTGGTGTATAAACTGTATAAACTGTATAAAAAAGACAGCACTGTGCAAAAAAGCACTTCAAGATCTCATTTTCTTCATCAAAGGAAAATAAAAAAAATAATGCATTAAAAAGTGAGAGAACTGCTGTTAAGAAAAGATAAAAGCACCATTATTTTTGCCTTACACTTACTGTAGTGCATTTAATTATTTTTTTCATTGTCAAATATATTATACACCTCGAACTGTGAAAATGTTCAACAAGTATTTATTTAATTTTCCTAAACATAATAAGGCTTGGTCTGCTGGGTTGGGTTCATCCCAAATATCCACAGTACCTGGGACAAAATTCTAGCTCGGGGCTTTCTGTCCCATCTCTTTCCAGCTCTTCCACAGCAGAAGGCCGCTACTCTTTCCTTTGATGACCAGGAAGCGAGGGAGTTTACAACCATTAAACTGGCCCACTCCATCATCTCTACCCATAGCCAGCAACATGGTCACATATCCTTCAAGAGAGAAGAAACACAATTTGAATGCTACCTATTTATTATAAATTAATACATATTCAACTTTACTTTGTTAGTTGATACTTATAAAAAAGGATAATAAAGAAAGGAAAATCTAAAACATCTATAAAATGGTTTAGTCACATCTAGAGCAGTGGTTCCCAACCTGGGGTCCAGGCCCTCCTTAGTGGGGCACGAGAGATCGCAGGCGGTGTGCACAATTTTGTCTGCACTGAGGTTACCAAAATTATATGTGTACACATTAAATTAATAAAACCCCAATATCTAAGAAACGTGAAAGTGTGTGTGTGTGTATGTGTGTGTGTGTGTTTGTGTGTGTGCGTATGAGTATAAGAACAAAAACCTACAACACTGTTTATTTTTTGCAAATAAAAGTTTGTAATTGATCACTTTATTCTTTTTGTGCGTCTGTGCGGTTAGGAGTTGGGGGGCCTGGCTTGTCTTGGACATAGGCAAAGGGGGCTTTAAGGGAAAAAGGTTGGAAACCACTGATCTAGTGTGTAGTTTGTTTTCAATAGTGTTTCATAGTGAGCAGTATGAGGTTTTACCTGTGTGGTATGATTTGAGGGCTTTTCCAGACAGGCTGTTAATAATATTGGTGGCAGCCACTGCTGCATGGAGCCCAGCATGATAGGCCGTCTTGGGTTCATTGACATTAGCACAGTCTCCAACAGCATATACATTGGTGAAGCCCTCCACCTGCATATGGTTATTCACTTTCAGGGCCCCGTTCTCTGCCAGACACCCACCTGGAGCAGGAGCAGGCATGAACATTGAAGGTCGACAATGGTTTAAGAGCTACATTTAAAAAAATCTAACCCATAATACAATCCAGAATTTGTAATCCAGTGTGACCCGAAGAGGTTTTTAGATTAAGGTCATTTGTAGGATGTAGGATCAGTGTAGGATCACTGTCCTGATGGAAGATTCAACCACAACACAATTTCTGTCAGAACCAGACAGATTTTCTTTAAAAACCCACATGTTGTGACATATACTAACAGGGTTTTTGTTTATTGTACAATAGATAGTTAAAATAGAAAGATTAGTATTTAAGGGTAAGGGCTAGCTTTATATTTATGAATAATTTTTGTTCCTAGTTTTTATATTCTTATATTTATATTTATTTCTTAGACAGAATGCACCATAAGTGGGCCTGTGTGAACTGGAATTTCGGGACCCTGTATACTGTGTATATTGTGGTATTGACAATAAACCTCTCTTGAATCTCTTTGTTGATGAATGGGAAATGAGCCAATGTTTCACCTCCTATTCATACACCAGTGAAATGGGATGCCTGCTTAACTGTTCCTGAACACTCAGGTCAAAATACTGATTAGTGATTGAAGATTTGTGTGTTCATGTGAATAATCAGTGCCACAATGAGTAATAGCTAAATAGTGTAGAGAAATGTGAAAGTACGTAATTACAAGTTACGAAGTTTTAAGGCAAGCTACTGAGGAAGAATGTATTGCAGTTTTCTTTCCATTTCTTTGATGCTATCTGTCTCAAAATCTCACCTTTGACACACCAGTAATTCCAAGTTAAGTTTTATCAGCAGCAAAGAACTTTAGAACTGAACTTGCTCAAAACTGAGTACAGCCTTTTTATTGCACTCCCATTTAAATTGTGGTTTGCTATGTCAGTAGCCAAATCCAACAGCATTTTCTAATGCATGCATCAGAGAAACCACAACTGACCTAGGCTGGACTTATATGCGTCCGAGTTGATCTTGTTCCCAACACAGCAAATGACGAGATCAACAGTGAGCTGCTCATCCTTATCAGTCTTGACCACTGTGTCCTTCCGAGTCACACTGAACTCCAGCTCATTCAAGTTTGCCACTTTCTGCCCTATACTCAGGTAAAACAGGAAATAAACAGATGGTAAAATTAATCAAATATCACACTGTAACATGAACAAAAATATTCTACAACATTTGTCATATAAAAATGATCAGCCTTTTCTGATTGGTCTAAAGTGGAGGTAGCTCAGTGGGTAGGATACTTGCCTCCAGACCAAGAGGTCATGGGTTCGAATCCTACCTTCAGCATACCACCACTGGGTCCCTGAGCAAGACCCTTAACCCCAAGTTGCTCCAGGGAGACTGTCCCCTGTAGTTAGTGAAGGGAAGTCGCTTTGGATAAAAGCGTCTGATAAATGCCATAAATGAAAATGATAAAATGCTGTATATTTATACACTGGATGGACAGCTAATAGCACCAGTTGTTTTGTTACATTTAAAGTTATTCTAAGTGATCAAAGACTATCTATGTGACAAACTGCAGATATGTACTAGGACGAACAATTGTGTTACACCACCACAAGAGTTACCAAGTAACAGGTCCACTCCTTTCTGTAGCAGCACCTGTTTGGCCTGCTCTCTGACACTGGGGAGCAGCTCTGGGTCAACTAGAGTCTCATAGGGGTGAATAAGAATCACCTGTATTCAAAAACAGAATACCAAAATAAGCTTCCATCTTCTGTGATGTATTATTATTCCATTCAGCTACACTGGTGGTTACATGTTAGGGCATTTACATTAGTGTGTGTGTTCTGTCCAGCATGATTTTCCACATCATGTCTGTGTTTCTAAAGTTTTACTACATAATCTACCATCACCTGTTATTGGTGTTGTCGAGAGAGCGGCTCTTTATTCCCTTATGTCACTCTTGCTCAATCATCATGTATATGTTTTAAAACTTTGCAGAGAACTACACCTGAAAACTATAAAAGAGATGTTTTTTTGTTTAATTTACTAATGATGACAACTACCTTCTTGTTTGGAAATTCTGTCCTTATCTCCGCAGCCATTTCCACCCCAGTGGCTCCACCACCAACAACAAGAACGGAGTCTGCTGCCTGGATCTGAGAAAGAAGTGTATATTAAAACGTAATTAAGGCTCTGGACACTTTCCTCTTCAGACTGACAGTGGATAAGATCACAACACATGCAAGAAACATAAAATCTTAATGAGCATGAGAACAAGAAGATTCACCTCTTTCACAACGCCTTCATACTTCTCAATGGCTTTCTGGTAGGAATCCTCAGCATTGTGTTTACCAGGAAAGGGTCCTTTAGTCCCAGTGCACAGGATGAGGTGGGAATACCTAACTTCCTGCAAAAGGTTAGAAATTCCTGTGGCTCTAATGACAGTGTTTAATTGATGCGAGTATCAGAACACAATAACATCTTAAGGAAAAATCACTCATTACCTTTCCATTGTCGAGCACAACAAACTTCTCAGTGGTGTTGATCTGTACAACACGACCCTGAAGAAAACTCAGTCCAAAAGTCTCTTTGTACGGAATGAACGTTTGCTTAGCAAAGCCTGTAAGAAAAGAATAGTTAAACATCAGCATCAGAAACACCAGACACATCCAAATAGTTTATATAGTGCATATACTATATAAAGTATATGCACTATAATAGGCCCAAAAAATAGTATGGAGTTAGTACAAAGAATAAGGTTAAGATGATTAACTATTGTGACGTTTTTGATAGTTTTAAAACTGTAGTAATGTTATTTCACAACTGCAATAAATAAATTAGAATTACTGTCATTAATACTGGATCATACAGTATTTTATTATACAACATGGACAAATTACTGAAATTAGTTCTACTGCACTACTGTAAGAGGTTCTACATTATTTTTACCACAATATGTAATACAGTAGTTTGGTGGTCAATAATTGATCAGAAGTTACAGTTATTTTATTATATGACGTTTTACAGTGTGTCTTGCTTCATAGCCGTCAGATAAACTTCATGAACTAAATATGTTCAGTAACTTGTGACATGGTATTTGAAAAACGACCTCATTTATTGTCTTGTTTTCATGGTTCTTGGCAGCATTCTCATACATGTTGCTAAAACCATACTTGGCTGATTAAAAAAAAGAAGTGCTTCAGCCATGTAGTTATCTGTGATAACAGCACATTTTTCACAATATCTATAATTCTGTTACACTCACTCACTTTATGAAACCACTTAATCCTCCCAGAGCCTACAGGTGTGAGGCAGGGACTCACCCTGGGCTATCCCACACATGCCACTCACTCACACCTATGGTCAATTTAAAATGGCC
Source organism: Hemigrammopetersius urotaenia (assembly GCA_037974485.1). Lineage (NCBI taxonomy): Eukaryota > Metazoa > Chordata > Actinopteri > Characiformes > Alestidae > Hemigrammopetersius > Hemigrammopetersius urotaenia. Next base: position 18,286 of record JBBPDC010149951.1, read on the forward strand.
AATTCAACTGGCCCATTAGAGAACAATTTTTGAGGTTACGTTTCATATTGCAGTTCATTTAATAGAATTTCAAAGCTGACATTGCCACTAAATAAATGTTTTGACCGACAGTTGTAAACATTGAAGATAAAATAAACAAGGCAACAAAGATAGGCTGTGAAATAGGTAAAATGATTTCATGGCCAGTCATGTACTTGTAAGTGATCAACCTCTGGTGCTCTACTGCTTAAATATCAAATAAACAAATATTACTCACAGATGCTCTCTAAAGGTGTCCGTTTATGTTTTGTTATTAAAAGGCCATTGACACATGTCAATAAATACATTTTCTAGCATTTTTATTTACATTGTAAATATGTGTAAATTTAATCCAGCAAAAAATACTAAAATAGTGTAAGTCGAGAACTGTGGTGAGCAGAAACTGACAGGCCTGGCTCTACCAGTCGACATACCACTTTGAACAGAAGCTCGCAGTGCTGCAACATTGTGATGGAAAGCATCCAAGGGATCAATCAGCATAAAGGGCACTCCATGATGTTTGAGATGCTGGGCTGCCGCAATTCCACCAAAACCGCCACCAACAATCACCACATGGACACTGGAATCAATGGACAACTGCCCTCCCATAGTACGTACCTACAAATGCAAAGTATTTATAATGATTTGTGGATACAATTAAAGATTCAGACCATTCCAGTCCTATTTGCTTTTGTTCTTCTCAACTGTATGTTTAAGCACACTGGTTGTAAGGTACAGACAATTTACATATAAGGTAGACTAATGGGCTGCAGTGTTAGGTACACTATGTGGACACAAGTACTGAGACATACCCAGGGAGACCGGCCCACCCGGTGCCCCTTTCCCTGTCATACGGGGGTGGCCCAAATTTACCACCGGTCGGGGCAAATTACCTGCCCGGGCCAAATTTACCATCGGCGCACTAGGCAAATACCCAATATACCCGATGGCCAGTCCAGCACTGGAAATACCTGTTTTCCCAGGTTTGGGGTTTTTCCTGATATCATACATGCTCTACAGAATGATTGGGCACAAATTCTTCACAGAAACACTTCAAGAGCCTTCCAAGAAGAGCGGGATCAACTCAAAATAAAAGTCTATGTATTTGAATGCAATGTCATTAGCCCCTGTTGGTGTAATGGCCAGGCCTCCCAATACTTTTGTCCATATAGTGTAGATGCCATCTCATTTGACGTAAAGAGATCTAATAAACGCGGCTAAATATAACCATCCTGGTGGAACAGTTCAGTACCCTGACGGTTTGCTCCTACAGATTGTAGATGTGTCTCTCTTAGTGTAGTGTGATTTTAATAACTGCGGACAGCTGAAACCTGAGCTGATCTTTACTTTGCACGCCACAGTGCAAGCTCTCGTTTGTCAACAGGATATTTGGCCTCTTTTCAAAGTCTTTAAAATCTTCTGACCCAGAGAGGGCTGGTTTGAAGCTCTGAGTAAAGGGAAACGTTTACTTACCTAGCCGACTTTTAGGCAGCCTAAACGGAGAGGAACAAAGATTCGACTCCAGGCAGAGCAAAATATAAATCCCGCCTTCAAGTATGACTTTGCATTTTAGCTTGGTTTTGTATGGTGTGGGCGTGGCTTTATGAACACGGTGGGCGAGGCTTTATCTATAGGCAGAAGTGCCTGAACAGCCCATTCCAGCCTTAGAAACTATAACAAAACACCTGTATCAATCCGGGTGCTCTGTCGGATATAGCCCTCTCAAATAGGGACCTTAAGCTGTAATAATATAAGGCAGACTCCCCTCTTGGCTGTGTTGGTGCAACCAGAATCGTTAATCCCCTTTCAACTGTAATTCCTAATTTAATCATGCATACTTTTACACAGTTTTTATACTAGTGGTACACGACTAGCACTAAACCTGCAATCCTGAAAACATCCTGGGAAAAGACTGACGACGCTCTCGCAGAGGTACAATACGCCCACCCCCGGAAATACCTCATTACACCGGGGTGTGTTTGAATAAAAAAAATCTCTAAAACCTTGCCCAGTTTGGCAGACTTCTGCAGAGAAGTAATGCTGAATATTATATTCCTCTTTCGTGGTGGGTGGGTCAAGGATAAAGTTATATGCAACTGTAGCACATGTGGGTGAAGTGTCACAGCAACTGATGTTCAGCTGAATCATAGTGACTGAAATGATTTCTGACCATCAGAGTCTTCCTTTATGTCCAGTACTGTGTACCTACTAATATTAGCCATTTTATCTGCTTTAGAAGTGCACTCTTATGTTATTTGTACTAACATAAGCAATGAGTAATCTTATAGGGGTGGCTTTTGGCCTAGTGGTTAGGGAGTTGCCCCTGTGAGCAGAAGATTGTGGGTTCAAAGGCATGCAATGTGCTCATGCATGACTATAAGGGTCCACCTTACTTTAAGACCCTTGTGGAGTGTTTGCTCTTCAAGAATATTAGATTGATAGCTGTTCTTAATTTAAGTCTGGGTTTACTAGTATGAGGGAGATGGTTTCTGTGACTACAAAGCACCCATTTATGTCATGCTGCATAAGGGTGTCTGCCAAAATACAGTAAATGTAAATGTTACTGTTACTGACTGTTGTCTATCTGCTGTAGAAAGTGTCTTGACTCCTGACATCTGATCATCAGCTCTTGTTTGGGATCAGCTCTGTACAGGACATTAAGGGACTACCAAGAGTGATCCAGGTGATGAAACGCAGGACCAGATCAGCTCTAAGTCTCTGCAGGACATTTATACCAAGACATGCAGAACCAGAGCCACCAGGATCATCAGAGACTCTTCTCATTCCAGTAACTGTCTGATCTGCTGAAATTCAGGAGAATTATGGCCAAAACAGTGAAACTCAGAAGGAGTTTTTATTCTCAGGCCATAAGTCTCTTAACCAGGACATGACACCACAACACAAACTGAACTTTCTACTTCACTGTATCTCATCTGCTGTCCGGCATTGAAGTCTGTACATCACCAGCAAACAATATTTGTTAAGTTTTTCTGTATATTTTTATTATCTTAGTGAAGCCTTTACAATTTTTTCTTTAATTTCAATTATATGATGATTTTATTGCAACTTTGGGGCATGTTGTATTACTACACTCAACAAAAATATAAACGCAACACCTTTGTTTCTGCTCCGATTTTTCATGAGATGGACTTAAAGATCT